>JAJOOO010006164.1:0-21755 GCA_029582685.1 Solanum piurae
TACCTCAAGGTGGGGGGGGGGGCCTCGGGGTAGGTTGGTGCCTCGAGGCTGGGGTGTGGATTCTCGGGGAACGACAGTGCCTTAGGGTGGGGGTGGGTGAGGGCATCGTGGCACGACGGTGCCTTGAAGTGTGGGTGTGGGTGGGGGTCTCAGGGCACGAAGGTGCCTCGAGGCGTGGGGGAGGGTGGGGGGTCTCAGGGAATGACGGTGCCTCGAGGTGGGGGTTGGGTGGGGGGACCTCGGGGTATGACGGTGCCTCTAGGCGGGGGGAGGGAGAGTGTAAGAGATGTAAAAGATAATAATCCCCACAAATTTAAAAACCTTGCTCTTAAGTTAAAATTAGAGTTGTCTCATCAATAATAGGATAATTGTGAGTTTTTTCAAAACCAAGATTTGATGCATTTCCTTGAAATCCGAACAATATACAAGTTGAAATTCTCTTAAGATTGGATGCTTATACGTGGAAATAACATTGGTTGGGGTTGGCAGTTGAAGAGATATGTAGTGTAGTGATTCTTTCGTATTGAATTATTGTTTATGTTAGCAGTTGGTGGCAACATTCAGAAAATCATGCTACCTAGGAGCAGCAAGGGGATCATGAGTTCTTCATTTCAATGCTGGACAAGATCCATGACAAAGAGGGGAAATCAAGTTTGGCAATCAAAAGGTATGTTTTGATGAGAATGGTTCTAATACTTCTTGTCTATGTAGGACATCATCTGGGCTTGTTGCTTAGATAATAATGCATATTGTTCATCTCTTTCATTTTGAAATGTAACACAGTGAGTAAATATAGTACAGATCTTGTCTCGATTTCCGATTTCAAAATTTCTGCCTCTACTTCCATTTGGGATTAATTTCATTGATGAGAGAACTAAAGAGTTTTGTGGCTTCCTCTTCTACATTGTCTCTTATAATGAAACATTTCTTAAACAGATAATGGAGATTTCCATTGTTTGTTGAGATATCTGGTGTCACCTGTGCATCATGCTGTTTCACTTCAACTACTCATGATCCTTGTATAGACGTTTCTCTCGACTTGAGTTCTTGCTACTCCAGCCAAAAAGATTTTGGTTGTAAGTCTAGTAAGCCAAGTGAATCTCTTGTAGGTTGCTTGGACCTCTTTACAAGACCAGAAAAATTGGGATTCGATCAGAAACTGTATTGTGAAAATTTTCAGGAAAAGCAAGACGCGTTGAAACAAATGTCCATCAAAAAGCTCCCACTTGTGCTCTGCGTTCATATAAAACAGTTTCAACATTCTCCCACTAGAAAAATGTCCAAAATGATTTATCGCCACGTCCAATTTCTTTTCTCTTTTGATATGAAGCCATATTTCTCATCTTCAATTGTAAGGAAAAGACACGAGAACATAATATTTTCATTTTATGGTGATGAATCAAATGTTTATACAAAATTTGAAATTTTTTGCAGTGATCACACATTCAGGAATGTTAGAATCTGGTCACTACGTGACTTATTTGCGTTTGAGAAACCAATGGTACAAATGTGACGATGCATGGATAACTGAAGTCGATGAATAAGTTTTTAAGGCGTCACATTTTTATCTGATGTACTATGTACATAAGATGCTCAAACACAAGAGATGTGAGGATTTTAGCTGCCAGCCGATGTCGCTGCGAGCAGACACATTTGTTCTGATAGTTGGTTGCTGTTGGAACTTCATAGTTTATGCGTCAGACTTGGATAGATAGGTCTTCTGCATAATTTTGGCTATCCAGGGAATAGTATTTTGGGGACGTGAAGCATGATGGTCTAGGGACTCTCCACCTTACAAGGCATTCCCGTTAGAGGGATGATACCGAAAATTGTATGGTAGTATAACTCAAAATTTGGATTTCGAGATAGAAAGTTGTTAACTTGTAAGAGTTCTTACAAAGATGCAACTAGCATTAGTTTTCCTTTTAAGACCTTGGAAGGAGCCTTATGAATGTACAGTAACTTAACAATGTTAAGGCCGGGAGGGCCATCTTTTGCTTATTCCCCTTTATCTCATCTCTTCAAGATTCTGATAATGTTCATTAGTGGCTTCTTAAAAGTGATCTCATTTCCTTTTGGTTTGTTTGAGATTTGTGTTATAACTTATTACATGTAACTTGATTTCTCATTCAAGAACATAATATACACGAAAAGCTTGATGAATTTCATTTCCGGAAAGATGAATGATTTTGGTAAATGTGAAAGAGTTATTTTGTTTTTCCTATTCACCAGAGGAGATGCCCCTATCTATAAAATCGATTACCGATAAATAACATAAAGAAATGTAACTTGTGGTTGTTGAAAAAAGTTACCCCAAAGATTTGCTCGATTAATTGGATTAGAAGCGCGAATGTATTTGTGTCATCACCGTCTTAATCAGTGAAGCTAGATTTGGCTTTTGAGTGACCTCATAAGAATTTACAGAGGGATGTTTGTTGGGTGTTTTGGCGGGAGGGAGAGGACATTAAAAGACGCTGCTTAATTGACAAAGAGACATAGTTATATCCATAGTACATTATGGAACGTGAATCTTCTTCATTTAAATCGATGACTAAAAATTAATTTTGTCATTGCATATATTTTTCGAAACATGAATGTGACTTCTTTCTTTCTTTCTTTTTGAAAGTGAAAAAATGCTCAATATAATACTTTATACGTTTGTTTTATTTGTCTACTATGTTTAAAATATATGTTTTATAGTACCCATTAATGGTGTTGAATCAAAAAGTCCAAAACAGGTGCTAATTTTGATGAGGGATACCGGTGGAGGTCACAGGGCATTTGCTGAAGCCATTAAGGCAACGTTCAACAAACAATTTGGAGATATAAATATCAGGTCATTTTGGTTGATTTTGTTAGATAGTGTAGGATTTATATATGTTAGCTATGATAAAGAATGTGAGTGTATGTGTATGTTTGTGAATTATGTTTTATTAGTTTAAAAAGGGTGTGCATTGCATGTATTTGTTACTGATTTACGGACTGATCATACGTCGTGGCCCTTCAACCAATTGCCAAGGAGTTACAAATTTTTGGTGAAATATGACCCTTTATGGAGAATGACATGTTATTTATATGTGCCTTGTGTAGTTCATCAATCTAATTTTGCTGCTACATCTGCTTTTATTGCTAGGTTAGACAACTTCATTAGTTGAATCCATAATGATGTCCTAGTTTGGCCTGCACGTCTGCTGACAGAAAATATAAGACTTAACTTGTGTAAGAAAAAATATTTTTTAGTTACTGCTGCAACAGGAGTATACAAGAAAATTGTTAGAGGGACAGTTTCTGTTTTGCAAGCTAACAAGTTCACAAATGGGAAGTTACTCCATTTTAATGTATCAAATGATAATGTATATTTGATTATGGGAATGGTAAATGACAAGTTGCCCTAGTATGCTGTTGAGTGTTATGTATCTTCTAGAAATACATTTTGAATGTCTTTTTTCTTGAATTCATTAGAGGCTCAATGTGTATGTTATAGTCTTTGGTTACTAATCTTTGAATATTGAAATCCATGTTCAGGTCGCAAATATTTTATAGACTTGGAGCTACATATCGTGATTCGTGGCAATAAACAAACCACTTGGCGTGGTCTTATTTCAAATATGATTATGAGTATGTTTACAATAGAATTGTAAGTCTTGCATCACTATCGAACGACAATGAATTTCCCTTGATTGTTTGGTTCTGTAAGACCTTCTCTAATTGTTTTGGTCAAAATAAATGTGTCTCACAACAACACAAATCAAATTACACTATTGATACATCTCATACTTATCATACATTGTTAATTTATTATCAATTTCCCCACTTTCTCTATTATCTTGCATGTTACTTTGAATATTTTGTCATCATTTTGACCTTAGGATCTCACGGCATTTAAACCATTTTGGCTAAAAAAAATATTAGTCTTTTGGTTTTCTCTATGGAGCTAGACTTATTGAACCTCTATATTCAGTATTCACTCATACACCCAACTTACAGTTGACTAACTTGACATTTACTAATTATTGTTACTTCTGTTATATACCTTAGAGTTCTTCTCTCATACTGTGTGCCGGAAGGTTGCTAAAGGTTTAATGAAATACCAGCCGGATATCATTATTAGTGTACATCCTCTAATGCAGCATGTGCCTCTACGTATCTTGAGGTCTAAGGGGCTCTTAAAGAAGATTATATTTACTACTGTTGTAACGGATTTATGTACTTGTCATCCATCATGGTATATTTAACATACTTATTAATTGATTTATGCCCTCGTCATCTGACATTGTACATTTTGCATGTATTCACCAAATGTGCAATTTGGACACTAGTACTGATTTTTCCCCCACTTTCAGGTTTCATAAACTTGTTACAAGGTGCTACTGTCCATCAGAAGAGGTTGCAAGAGGAGCACTAAAAGCTGGCCTCCAACCATCTCAAATAAAAGTTTTTGGCCTTCCTGTGCGAACGTCATTTGTGAAGCCTGTTTGCCCAAAGGTAAGTGAAGTTCCCCCACCTTACCCTGGTTGGACTACACATTGAAACATTAAGTCTCTATTATAATTGTGCATTTATTTTAAATGGACAGTAGTTCCTTAAATTATAAATGGCTCGTAGCTTCATTATATTTCCATTTTTATTTTAGGACTTCACCTATAGTCACTGTATTCTTCACGTATAGTTAAGCTATATTCAGCTTTTTGAGTGT
This sequence comes from Solanum piurae, assembly GCA_029582685.1. Lineage (NCBI taxonomy): Eukaryota > Viridiplantae > Streptophyta > Magnoliopsida > Solanales > Solanaceae > Solanum > Solanum piurae. The sequence goes on from JAJOOO010006164.1 coordinate 4,697, forward strand.
GTCATAATGTAAAGTTAGTGTATAGTTTTTTTTCTTTTAATCAAAAGCATTGGGTCTTGCCCATTTATTGAAATATTAAGCCATAATATACATGACTTGAGTCCAACCCAAGCCCAAATTTAATAATGCAATTACTAAAAAGCTAAGCATAAAAATAAACAAAACAAATATAGAAAGCATAGACAGTACAACAGCTCTAGACGACCTTGAGTAATCGTGGGAGAGAGCTGCAAGCTGAATCAATGTTCTTGAAACACAATCTCGCGGTCGAGTAGAGATTCACCTTGGGAGTTCACAAGTCCCACGAACATCATGAATTCATACTCAATGAAGATTCCTTCAACCACTAAACTGGGGTTTCCTTCTCAACGAACTCTAATCGATCTTCATAGCTACAGTACGACTATAGGTAGTATCCATTTCTTCATCCCTAACAGGTTGAGTTCTAGAAGAACTAATACCATTGTTTAAAGACTCCGATTTGGAACCTTCCCATTGTCAAAATTTATTCGCCGACTGAGGTATCATTTCATTCAGTTGATTGTATTTGCAGATCTGAGTTGTTTTTGTTCTGTTGATTTCCCCTGCTATACATTTTTTTTACTCATAGGTAGGTATCCATTTCTTCATCCCTAACAGGTTGAGCTCCAGCAGAGCTAATACCACTGTCTAAAGACTCTAATTTGGAACCTTTTCATTGTCGAAATTGATTCGCAGACTGAGGTATCATTTCATTCAGCTGATTGTATTTGTAGAACTGAGTTGTAGTTGTTGTTCCGTTGATTACCCCTGCTATTTTGACATTTCTTTACTCTTATATTTGGGACGCCCAATTTTTCTTGTTATAACACTGCCCTTTCAGTATTTGGTATCTCTATCAGCTGATTCCAATTTACTTTGAGTGCCGTTATCTTTTCCTCCAGCATGTGTGAATCTTTAGACATTCTGGTTTTATCTATGAGTTCACCTTCATGAATGTCAGAATTTCTGCCTTTTCTTGTAGCCTGTATGAATCGATTAGACATTTTGTTTGTAGCATTTGTAATCAAATGTCTCCGCTTTATTCATTTACATTGTATGGTGCCCGATTTTGATATTTAAGGATTCTCAAATTTGGGCATTTGTTTTTCTCTAATTGAACAATAGATTTAGTTGTTTGTGAAATGTCGTGTATGCTCTGAAACTGATTAATACCTGTACCTGCACAAGTGAAGGCATAGTTAGTGAAAAAATCTGCCAACTTATTCCCCTCTCTGTATGGATGAGCTATTTCCACATGCTCATTATTAGGGATGGCAATGGGGCGGGGCGGATGTGGGTTGGGCGGGTTTAAGGCTATGCGGGGTGAGGCGGGTGAGATGCGGGTCATATTGAAGTGGGTTTATTTAAAATTAATGTGGGGTGGAGCGGGTTGCGAGTATATGTGATTTTATGTAGGTTTAATTTAATTTTTAATTTTTTACATGTTATAAGAGTGATTGAACATCATATATATATATAAGAGAATCCTAGGCCCGCCTACGTGATGCCACCACAAGCTAGAATTTCCATTTAAATTTATTTATTTCCAAAAATAGCCTTCCCCTTCATGAAAAGATATGACTTTTATAAAAAGTTACGACTTTTATGAAGAGTTGCGACTTTTAAGAAGAGTTACCCAAAAATAGTCATCCCCTTTCATGAAAAGATGTGACTTTTATGAAAAGTTGTGACTTTTATGAAGAGTTGCGACTTTTATGACGAGTTACGACTTTTATGAAAAATTGTGACTTTTATGAAAGGTTCTGACCTTTCCGAAGAGTTTTAACTTTTCAAAGAGTTGTGACATTTCCGATAAGGCACAATAAGCATTCGTTCACACTATCCTTTGTTGTCTATAAATAGAGAGCTTTCCTCTCATTTTAAAACAACAAAAATTCTGAACTTCTTCTTCTTCTTATACACAATTAAATATTCAACAACTTTTCTCATGTTGAATGGCTCATGACACCATTGTTTTTGTATCAATATACTTGTGAATAAAATAGTTCCATCCTGAGAGGATCTATTCCATTAAACCTCGGGTACTAGATGAGAATAATTTCCTTAAGGGGACGCTGTGCATTCAGTGGGCTCAATTTTTTCCTTTCTGTTTCATTCTATTGTTATAGATCCTGGTATATTTTTTTCACTGTCATTAATTTATGCTTATGATATTAATTTTTGTTTTTTAGTACATGTTTTAAACTTTGTTGTTTATGTTCTGCAAAGTTATTGTTATAAGTATTTGTTAGTACATATAAATATTATTTATTTATTAGAAAATTTAATATCTCATCTTGATGTTCATCTAATTTCCCAATAATATCAAATAGTAATACTTCATGGATGCAAAAGGATAAATTATAAAATCAAATTAAAGATGATTGATTGAAGGATAAATGATAAGATGTTATAATTATTATTTTCTTTTTCATTATTAATGTTCATTACTACATAATCTTGTATGTAAGATAATATAGTATTTTAGTTCTAATGACTGATAGATTGTAAGTATTATTTTATAAATTATGTGATATTAAATTTTCGCGCGAAGCGCGGATAATTTTACTAGTTATTTATTAAGATAATTTCTTTAAAGCTTCTAAAATATTCAAGATAGTAAATGAAAATGGTTCAATAAAAAATAATTCAATTTCTTACATGTTTTTCAATTGACCTCTAATAAATAAAATTTTAAGTCACTATCCTATTAAATTAATACAACTTAATCAAAAAATAATTTTGTTTTTATTAATTTTATTTTTAGTATCAAACTTAACTAGAAAAAGAAAATATTAAAAAAATATGTGGGGCGGGTTAAAAGATTTGAAAGATTTCAGGCCTATTAGACCTGGAGCAGAAGAATTGAAAGATCTCAGGCCTATTAGCTTGATAGGAAGAGTCTACAAGATCATTTCCAAACCGATTACTGAGAGGTTGAAGACAACAATGGGGAAGCTGGTTGATGTACACCAAATGGCCTTTCTGAAAGGAAGGCAAATCATGGATGCTGCACTAATTGCTAATGAGTTGGTAGACTCCAGAGTTAAGCAAACAATTCCTGGAATTTTATGTAAGTTGGACATAGAGAAGGCCTATGATCACGTCAATTGGGCTTTTCTGCTAAAGATTTTAAAGGACATGGGATTTGGGAGGAAATGGCTCAATTGGATAAAGTTCTGCATATCCACTGTCAAATTCTCCCTGATCATAAATGGAAACTCTGAAGGTTTTTTCCAATCACAAAGAGGATTGAGACAAGGCGACCCTCTCTCACCTTTTCTTTTCTTGCTAGACATGGAAGGCCTCAATCACATGATCAGAAAAGCAAATGTTAATGGATGGATTAAAGGCTTTAAGGCTCAGACTCAGGGGAATAGGGACAATGAGGTGGGGATTAATCATCTACTATATGCAGATGATACTTTAGTTTTCTGTGAGGCTGAGGTGATACAAATTAGACACATTAGAGCAATCCTTTCCATCTTTGAAAGTATATATGGTCTGCATGTAAATTGGCAAAAGGTTTTCTCTATCCTGTGAATCAAGTGGATAATCTGGAGTTGTTGGCTAGAAATCTTGGCTGCCAAGTAGAAACCCTACCTACAAGGTATCTGGGCATGCCTTTAGGAGCACAAAATAAGGAGATAGCAATGTGGAGTGAAGTTTTGGAGAGATATAACAAGAAGCTTGCTAAGTGGAAAAGTCAATACCTCTCACTGGGAGGTAGGTTGACTCTAGTTAAATCAGTCCTTGATGCCCTTTCTTCATATATGATGAGCCTATTTCCAATTCCAAAGAACACTGTGAAAAAGATCAATCAATTCAGAAGGTCTTTCCTATGGAATGGAAATAAAGAGCACAAAAGTTACCATCTAGTTAAGTAGGATACTCTTACTCTTAGTAGAAAGCAAGGGGGCTGGGAATAAAAAAGCTCAATCTTCAGAACAATTGTCTCCTTAAAATATGGTTGTGGAGATTCTGCATTGAAGATCAGTCACTCTGGAAAAGAGTCATCACAATGAAGTATGGACTACAAAGCCATTGGATAACTGAGGAGGCTCTTGGAACTTTTGGATGCAGTGTGTGGAAGACTATTAGAAGATTATGACCCCAATTCAAAGGCAACATCTCACTAAAGGTGGGAAATGGTAGGAAAATTGATTTTTGGAATGAACATTGGATTGGGGATGAAAGCCTGCAATCACTCTTCCCAGACATGTTTATGCTCACCACTCAAAACAACGACACAATCTCACAGCTATGGAGCCCTCAGGGTTGGAATCTCATATTCAGGAGAGCTTTCAATGATTGGGAAATCAAGAGGGTCATTAATCTGTTTCAGATCCTCAATGCCTTCCCAGGCACCTCCACTGAACCTAATAAGCCTATTTGGAGATGGCAAAGAAAATATGTGTTTACAGTAAAGTCATGTTACTACAGACACAATATTGGCCAAACACATATCAGAAATTGGCCATGGAAGTTAATATAAAAGATAAAAATACCATTGAAGATCTAAGGTTTTGCTTGGCTAGTGTGCAAAAAGGCCTGCTTAACACATGGAGTGCTTCAAAAGAAAGGCAGACAATATGCTCAAGATTCTTTATGTGTGATCAAGATGAAGAAGTTAATAGTCACTTATTCCTTCATTCCAAAGTAGCTACAAGCTTGTCGAACATGTTTCTCGGTCTTCTTAGTGTATCCTGGGTAATTCCAAAGTCCACTAAGGACTTGCTCTACAACTGGAAGGAGATAGGAAGAAGGGAGTTAAATGAATATTGGTGGGAGTTAATCCCAGCCTGCATCTGGTGGTCCCTATGGAAATAAAGAAACGAAAGATGCTTTGTGGATAAGAGAAACAACATCCAGAAAATTAGAATGAATTGTTTTAGTCTTTTGTACTTTTGGTGTGAACAAGATATGATGGGGAATATAGAACTCTTTGCTGATTTTATAGGTAATTCGTAATCTCCCATAGGGTAGTTTGATATACTCTGATGAGATTGTAAGTGACCTATGCTCATCATTTATTTGATGATGAGCCTTTTGTGAATACACAGTTACCTTTATCTAAAAATATAAAAATTTAATTTTGTTTTTATTAATTTTATTTTTAGCATCAAACTTAACTAGAAAAAGAAAATATTAAAAAAAATATGCAGGGCGAGTTCATGCGGAGCGGGTCTATGCGGGGTGGGATGGGGCGGGTTGAAAATGAAAAATAATGTTATGCGGGGGGATTAAAAAATTTGCCGATTAAGCTCAACCCGCTGCACCTCCTCCTCCTCCCCACACCACCTCATTGCCATCCCTACTCATTGTTCATCATCTTTTGAATAACCCACACATTCATCGAAATCAACGAAGGTACCTCCCATATACCATTTAGGATCTTCATAGTTGTTAATGAATCAGATTCCATGATTATTGGTGTTAAGACATTAGCTAGACAATATTCCAGGCCACTCTCAAGAACCTTGATTTCAGCCTCAATAGCTACACAATCTTTCAACTTTCTGGCTTCAGCATAATAAAATCTCCATCTGAGTTTCTGATACAAAATACTACTGAGGCAGGCCCATGGTTGCCCCTACTAGCCCTAGATATTTAACCATTTCTGGCCATGTGTTAGGAACACCACTCATCCATGGGAACTTAGTCTTGACAAACCAAATCGATTGTCTTGTGATTCCCAGAATCATTACTCTGATGGTCATATTGCTTCCACCCAAAGCCCTGTAAGCATCTTGCAGAGTACAAGATGAAAATGGTATATGTGGGTACAATTTGATTCAAGATTATTTTAGGACAACTACATATGGTAGGACAACATTGGAGATACCTAGATGTTGTGTTTGTAGTGAGTGTCAGGGAAGATTATACATGTGTTTGATCTGTTCATCAGTGTTTTGTTGTTTGTCAACTGAATCAAACCATGTCCTTTTGCATAGACAGTCTCAAGATGGACATGAGATTTTAGTAGATATGGAAAGGGCTGAGCTTTATTGCTCTGTGTGTTGTGATCAGGTGTATGATCCTGATTTTGATAAGGCTGTGATGCGTAAACATATCAAGGGATTTTCAAGAAGTGAAAATGGGGTTGAGGAGAGTGAGATGCGATTGAGTAAGAGGAGAAGGTTGAGTTTTGGGATGGATTAAGAATCAACTTGTATTAAGGTAAGAATCACAATATTTGATAATTACTCTACCCAACTAAGTTTTTCTTCTCGCTTCTTTTTGTTAAGTACATTTTTCTAACTTTGGTTTTTTTTAAGGCGAGCAGGAGGGCCTTAGGGTACGGTGCCTCAGGGCAGGGGATAGGGGACTCAAGGCATGGTGCCTCAAGGTGGGCGGGTGGGGCAGGGTGGTAGGGGCCTCAGGGCAGGCCGGTGCCTTGAGGGTCGGGGGGAAGGGGGGCTAAGATCACGACGTTGCCTTGAGGCGGGGGGTGGGTGGGCCTCGGGGAACGACTGTGCCTCGATGCAGGGGGTGGGGGCCTCAAGGCACGATTGTGCCTCGAGGTGAGGAGACGGGTACGATGATGCCCTGAGGTGGGGGCCTCGGGGAACGACGGTTCCCCAAGGCAGGGGTGAGGGCATCGGGGCACGACAGATCCCCGAGGGGGGGGGTAAGGGCATGACTGTGCCACGAGGTGGCGGGGGGCTTGGGGGACGACAATGCCTCGAGGCAGAGGCAGAGGGGCCTCGAGGCGGGAGCCTCGGGAAACAATCTGGAAAAATAATAAATCTGGTAGCTTGGCAGATCATCAGACAAAATGGTATCAAGGATATGACCAACAGTCATAATTTGCATAAGCACTTACCTTTCAAAATTTCTTTTCTTAATTGGAGAGCTTTGAGAGGTAAGCTGCCTACCAAAGAAAAAATCAGTATTTTTGGTAAAAGTCTAGCTTTGTGTTCTTGTTGTATTAGACAAGGGGAGGATAACATTCCACATATTTTTGTTAATGGTCATTTTGCCAATCATATTTGGAATTTTGATTCAACTCATGTAAATTTCATGATAGAAGGTAGAGTAAAGGTTACCCGTTAGGATGAGTTAGATATACTTTAACTAGAAAGGAGTATATGCTGATGTGTCATTGTGTTATTAACGAGCAAGTGTAGGTGTTGAATAGAAGAACATTCATTTGCTGATATTATTCAATAGCCATAAGATAAGCCTTTCCCGAGTATTAGATAAAATTAATGTAGACTTGTTTAGAGATGATGGAATAGATCCATAACTTTCAAGTGTCAGTTTTAGACCTAAGGGGGAGATGATAAGATGAGAAATCAAGTCAAGTGTTGAGAATAATGAGATAGTTATGTCTTTCGAAAAAGTTGTAGAGGTACATCAATCCATTCATACTTTTGCGTATTCCTCAAAGTTAAGTTATTACAACATCTTGTTGACGTTTCTAATATCAGATTAATACATTAAAATTGGCTTCTTATATGACATATAATAGGTGTTGTGGAAACACAACAGTTTCATAGTTTTCAGCAGGTCCTGCACTCTCCGTAGGAGTCAACATGAAAAGAAGAAAGAAAATAGGTGAAGAAAGAGAGAGAAAGCAAGGCTAGTCTCTAGTGAACTATTATTGAAAAATGTTAGAGTGGGTTAGAGTCCCTCATCGGTAGGGGAATGGATTGGTGGTCTATTTATTTGGACTTGATCAATCCTCCCCTCATGAGCTAGCTTTTGAGGTTGAGTTAGGCCAAGTATCATATCTTTACAAAAATAACTCTCAGCAATAAGAATGTAAATTTGGTCTGTGAACACAACATACCTTGGGAAGTAATAGTATCTCCTTACCATATGAACTGTGTTTCCAACATATATAACTTTTATATTTAAATTATATAAATTGAAAAAGTAAACACAAAATGTACCTCATGATGGTCATTATCAATAACTGTGCAACAATGCTTTTCAGATAGTTCCAATTCCCCCATGTCCAGGATCATGTCAAACTCAAGATTAGGTATTATTCTTTGCTAAAAAGTACAATATATGATTTTAACTCTTACCTTTATTTATTACTGCTTATGATTGTGTCGGGATTATGAATTATCCTAGTCAGATAGGACAGGAGCAAGTGAAGTTTTGATGATAAAGGTGGAGAAACTGAAATCATTAGGACTCGTGATTTATTAATACATCTAGTCATGAGGTAGAAAAGAGATGCTATCTAATGCTCAGTAAATATGCTATATCTTTTAATTTCTCCACCATTTATAGAGATTCAATAGAGATTTTGATGGAATCAACTCAAGATTTGTAGAAACGGTTATTATTTCTGCATGGCTGTCTATGACAATATGATTAAAGTTTCTAGATTGTTTTGTTATGAAATGCTAGGTTAAATTGAGGAAGGAACTTGAAATGGAGGGGCATCTACCTGTCGTACTGCTAATGGGTGGTGGGGAAGGAATGGGGACAATAAAGGCTAAAACTCGAGTACTTGCAGATGCACTGTATAATGAAAGGCTTTGGGAGCCAATATGCTAGGTCCTTGTAATAAGTGGGCGGAACAAGAAGCTTATTGATAGATTGAATTCAGTAGACTGGAAAATTCCTGTCCAGGTAAGTCTCACTTGAAACGTTACTTTCTAGCAGGTTCTCTACTAGACTTTTATAGTACTATCTAAAAGGTGTATGAGGTTGCTGCATATTCTTTATGAAGCTCTCCATTGACCATTCAATCTATCCCTTTTCATCTATCATTTTAGTAGTAAGAAATTCCACCTTCACCCCTAAACTTCTTGGAGTAAAAAATTGTTTTCTTGGTGAGTGTTGCTGCTTCTATGTACGGGTGTTTGTGTGTGTGTGTTCGGCTAACATTAAGACTATGCTACATAGTGTGCACTTTGATAAAGGTAATACGATTGAACATCTTGCGAGTTCTCGAGGTTTCTTATGTATTACCTACATTGTATGTAACATCTCGCAATTTGAAGTAACTAGGAAGAAGCTAATAATTGGAAATAGTCATTTTTGGAAAGAATGAAAATCTGGAAATTTGTTTAAGTTAGGAAAAAGTTGAGTTTTGGTCAACTTCAAATGGCCATAACTCCTATATCAGGATGAATTAGGTGTACTTCCAAATATGGTTGGAAAGATCTTCAAATGATCTTTCCAACGCCTCCGAGTTTGCGCGATTCTGATTTCTTATGAGTGAGTTATTCCCTTTGGAAGTTGGGATGTGCGATTAAGGAAAGTGTAATCCGGATTTTTGAAGGGTAGATTAGTCTTTTCCTTATCCAATTAATTTAATTCGTTTTAGTGAATTAATTAAGGGTCAAATCAGAATGAGATCAGTTTAGTCAATTGGAATTCACGCTAGGGCTTGGAGAAAAGAGAAAAGAGGAGAAAGGAGAAGAAAAGCTCAGATTTTGCTAAGATCGTGCGATTTGGTGGTGGATTTCACCAAGGAATTAACCTTACAAGGTATGTGAGTCTTTCATAGCATTGGGTTCATTCATACATGCGCCAAACATGTTTATTTCAGTGAATTCGTTCTAAAAGAGTTTGAAAGTTGATGTTCTTGATATGTATTTTTGAATTTGAATGTCGTTCTTGAATTGGGGTGAATTGAGGAGTTTATGAGATCTTTACGTTGAGTTTTGGAGTTGTTTTGAGTTAGGTTCTTGAGTACATATGCTGGGTATCAGAATCTAAAATGAATTTGAGATCAACAGTCGAGTTTAGGCGAATAAGGGCTGGAAAAAGAAGAAGGAAAAGTCGAGCAGATTTTGGCACGCAAATCCGCCACGCGGACTTGCTCCCCCAGTGCAAAAAAAAGTTGCTCCGCATCGCGGTTAGTACGCAGACTCCTCTGTCTCAAATTTAATTTTGCGACCTTTTAATTAGAAACATCTCCGCGTCGCGGACTTGTTCCAAGACGGTGATTTCGTGAACTTTACTCATGTTTTGCTATCTAAAATCATTCCTAAACATCATGAGATCTTTCCAATCTCAATCCTTGAATCCATAATTTAATTCAAGGACCAGTTAAGAGTCAAGTCAAGGGCAATTAAGATCAAAGTCAAGAAAATTTCTTAGAGTTTTCCAAAAGTCTTTTCCAAATGTTTTGACTTTGTTTTAAGACTTAAAGTTCAAGTTGAGTAAAGAGTAAAGAGTACAGTTTGAAGTCCACTTCTTCAAAAGTATATGGGGACTATGTATTCTTAAAGGGTTTAAATGTTTTCTCATTTAAACAAGAAAGGAAACCTCGATTTCCAAAAAGCCTCCGAGCAAGTTTTCAGAAAAGAGTAAAGCAAGAGGGAAAACTTTGATTTCCAAAATAGCCTTTGAGCTAAATTTTTGAGCACTAATCTCAAATCACAGAAGAAGTATGTATTTAAACATAAAAAGCTAGTATCATATTTTGGGACTAGTATTGAGCACCGATGGGGGAGTGTTCAGAGAACCCACAACCCCCATAAACCATGTAGCCATAATGGGTAGAAAAAGGTTTTATACCCAAGGCAAGGTATAGGACGGCCCTGACAGCGTGAGGCAAAACGCTGTATCATCACAATAGCTCTTACGTGATGGTTGTCGGTTAGAGAAACTCCCACATAAGTTATTGTATTCTTATATACACAGTTATTTGTATTTTTACATACATTTAAGAGTTTTGTTGTATCCTTGTATACACACAGAGTTGACATCATGTTTTTAAAGAACTTTTCTTTATATTGCACTTGTTTTAAACTACTTTATATTGAAATGAGTTCAGTTATGTTGAGTTGAGTTGATCCAGGTAAGTTGTTCAGATTTATTTCAAGCCTATGTTGTATTTAGCATTCCAACTCGCGTACTCGTACATTCAATGTACTGATGCCAGTTGGCCTACATCTTATTATGATGCAGACACATGTAACTAGGATCGGCATCTAGCGCATCGTTGATCTAGTGAGCACTCCAGAGTCAGTTGGTGAGCCTTCTTGCTTTTGAAGGACTCCTTTTATTGCTTTAAGTTATTTTATCAGTTCATTAGGATGTTTTGGGGCTCGTCCCAACATCCATCTCAGTTGTTTTTAGAGGCTTCATAGATAGTCAGACAATTAGTAGTTCAGTTGTTTTTACTTTATCATTCAGATGTTGCTTAAAGACTTCAGTAGCCGTTTTGGCTAAGTTGTATCTCTTTAAAGTTATGTTTTGAGATTTTCTGATTAAGTTAAGTCTTCCGTTGAGTTAAGTAATCCATGCCAAGGGTTCGCTTGGGCCAACAATGGTTCTCAAGTGTCAATCTCGCCCAGGGTGTAGGCTCGGGGTGTGACATTATAGGTTAAGGGATTTGTCACTAAAATGGAGGAATGCCTGGGCGCTTGTGATTGCATTATTACCAAGGTAAGCCTTTTTATTGCTGTCATCAAGCTTCTTCCACCTGTCTACTTCCGTAAACAAATTGTGAAGAGGGAAGATGATATACGCCTCACGTCAAAGTAACGGAAAGAAACAAGTGAACTAGTCCGATTATTTCAAGTGAACTAGTCCGATTATTTTGGTTTTCTATAGGCTGGTCCAGGGACTATTGCAGAACCCATGATTCGAGGACTGACTATAATTTTAAATGGATACATTGCTGGTCAGGTACTTCAGTATTCACTATATTTTTTTTAATCTTATGGTCATTGCAGGAAGCTGGAAATGTGCCATATGTTATCGAGAACGGATGCGGGAAAATCTCAAAATCACCAAAAGAGATGGCCAAAATAGTTGGTGAGTGGTTTGGTCCGAGACAAGATGAACTCAAAGTGATGTCTCTAAATGCTTTAAAGATAGCAAAGCTTGATACTGTATTTAAGATTGTCCATGACATGCATGAAGTGCTCAGACAGAGAAGCTTTGTACCACCTGCTTAAATTTAAATTTTTGCCCACTCCTTAAACCTGTATTTAAGATTGTCCATGACATGCATCAACTCAATTTTTGTCCACCCCTTAAACCTGCCACTTTGTAATCTCACTCCCTTTTTTGTATCTATTTTCTATCTGTTCATTTGGTTAATAGTGCACCTCGAATCATCTAGATTCGTTTCAAACATTGTTGACAAACGAAAAAAGGGAGGAGAAAAAAAAAGTCCTTCAACTCAGTGAAAGTGAATTTTGAGATTCTATTACCACTAAGTCGATCTCGAGTCTTGTAATTTATGAATTCAAAATCAATCTATCTAACAATCTCTCTCTATATAAACAATATATCTTGTAATTTTTTTTACGGAAAAATGATTTAAAAATGTCTACTATTAATAATCTGGTCCAAAAATTCCCATACTTGCAAATGATTTGACTCAAAAATGTCATTATTACTTAATAGGTCAAAATTCCCTTTTTCTTCATAAAAAATAATTTAGTTCTTGTTTATTTTCTTTTAAAATCACTTTAATTAATAAATACACATAAATAGGAAATTATCATTTTTTCTTCTTAATATCATTTTAACAATTAAAATAGATAATTTAATGTACCTTTTTAACTAAAAGTATATTTCATATATATAAAATCATAATAATCTTCATTAATTTTTATTTAGATAACGGTAATAAGATTTCTAATATTGAGGGTGGTGGCCTGAAAAAATATAAACAAGAAAGGGAGACAAATGGTGATGGAATGTATAAAGTTGAGAGCCTTATTTAATTTCTTCAACTGTCTCTTTCACAAGGGTACATGACACCCTTTTATAAGATTTAGAAAACATCTGTTTACATCCTTTAACCAAATACGTTAGTACAACTTTAAGACTTGCAATAAATAGGTTATTACGTTAGGTGGATGAAAAGAAACATCCACAATTCAATGGTTTTATAACAATTCTATCTTATTGCTTTAGTATTATATTGAGACAAGTAAACGACATCATTTAGGCTTAAGCCTTGATTAGCATATAATTTACTAATTTTATAAAATATTTAATTTTACAAGAGACCATGAATTCACGTAACCAAAATTAGCATATAAATTCGTCGCTTCTATTACTCTACTAAAGAGAAATTCCGAGGATATTACATTTCTCACAAATCACTCTCTCAGTTGCCAACTTTTCAGGTTATATATAAGATTTGTGGGGGGAAATCCCACATAAGAGAGAAACAATTTCCCAAGCATTGATTTTGACATATTGTTATCTCCCAAATTTCAAGAATGATACAACCTTACTTTGTGACTCAAGAATCCACCAACCCCTTTGATTTTGTATCCAAGATTGGCTCTTTTGCGTTTGACATTAAAGTATATCATATATGTTGAGACTAATGGAGAATTACTTCTATTTGAGAAAATAAGTTTTGTTTTCAATTAAAGAGTTATTTGTATAGATGCTCACTTGTATTTCTAGAATTGTCTATAAAACTTACTTGTGTTTTCTTTTCAGAACAAAAATATCATTCAACTACTTTTATTTTTCTCAAAAAAATATGTAACACGTCAAAGACTTTCTTCTCTCTCAACTGACATTTTATAAAACAAAAGTAATTTTAATATGCAATTGATGGAAACTAACTCCAAGAATAAAAATATAGATGATGGAGAAACATACAATTTCATTTTTGAAAATAATTCTAAAAGAAATAAAATCGCAAAATCTCAAAAAGAATGTAAATCAACTATTTATAAAAAAAATTGTGAAGTGTAGATTTGGACATAGGACAAATTAACATAATAATATATTATTCCATCTATTTCAAGTTTGAAAAGAAGTTTGTAAAAACGTGTTAGTGATATTCATTCACAAAAGTTTGAACCCTTGTCAGCTCCTAACATCTATTTCAAGCAACGGCTTCTTCTTCATCTTCTTATTCTTCATTTTATTGATAAGGGTTCAAAAAAATTTATCGTTTCGAGTGCGGTGGCGAAGAAACAAGCAATAGTTGTGAATTCATCAGGGTTGGAGAGTAATCAGGTCGGAAAATTAAATGTTGGAGCGGCCAAGAAATGACGGGAACTTTCTAATATCCCAAATCATACAACTGTCTCTTCATGTATACTAGATTTCTCATTCATCCGAACTTGTGAGTGTTTCTCTGTTTTTGTTCTCTGTTTATTATGTGTATTATTTTTTTACTGTAGGAAAATAATTGGAGTATTGGGTTTTATCTTCTTCTTTTTTGTGTATTTTTTTTATTACCGGTTCAATGAATTACTTTTTTGTTTGTGTTGCTTATGGAGTTTCATGTATAAATTTTTGTATGCAAGGAAAATGTAGGTTGGTTTTGTGATTTTTTTGGGGGGTTTTCTTCTTGGATTAAATAAGTAAAATGATTGAAGATACTGGGTAAAAAAAATTAAATTTGAGAAAATAAAGTGGAGTGATTTGAGCGTTTTTTATATGAGGGGATTTGCGGGATTATTTTTTTTGTTCGAGATTGTGATATTTGGAAGTTGAATTCTTCACTGTTGTTATGAATGAAAAATTTGAAACATCTTCCCCCAATTCCTGCTTTTTGTTTATCTGTCCACTTTGCATTTTGAACATTTGAAGAAAGTTCTAATGTTTTATTTTATAAGCTGTTTTGCAATGAGAGTAAATTGGGAAAAAAAAGATTGTTCCTCAGGGACTGTTGTTCTGCCAGCATCTTCCTCTATCAGACTAAACACTAAACCTGTTTCTATTCAAACTGTTGTTCCTAAGATCACTGTCATTCCTCTTTTTGCCACTTGCAGCATGGACATTTCTCCATCTCACTCAGATGTATCATTAGTCTCCATGGATGAATCTATGTCAACTTTTGACACAGTGAGAAGTCCGGAGGTTGAATATATAGATGACCATGAATCGGCTGCAGTTGATTCCATTGAGAAGAATGCGTGAAGCACCCTCTACATCTCAGAACATGTCAAAGCAGCAGGTTTTGATTTTTTCAGCAGAGACTAGTCCTTGTTCCTGCAGCAGATATATGCAAAGGAGATGCACTTGTGGACTTGGAATCAGAGGCTAAAATTGTCAACATTGATAACAATCTTGTTGACCCACATTTATGTGCTACTATGCCTGTGACATATACTAACACTTGAGAGCCTCTGAGGTATAAAAATGTTTGCCCTCTTATCTCTTTTTAGCTCTTTGGCTCTTTGAATTGGATGTTGCTACTAACTTTAACTGAATTGCAGTTTTACTAACACTTGTTGCCAGTTGTCGAATATGTTTTAATGTTATTCATTGTACTAGGCAGAGAAAAGGCCTTCCACAGATTTCATGGTGAAAGTACAGAAAGACATCAATCATGGCATGCGTGCTATCTTAATTAACTAGCTTGTTGAGGTAAACTTCTAATATCTTTCTTCTCTAAAGCTATGTCCTTGATAAAATGTCAGTATGCCTAACTTACGACTTAATTAATATGAATGAGCTCAAAAATTCATCAGTTTTATACGGAACTTGTTTGACGATATAGGTTACCAAGGAGTACAGACTTGTCCCAGACACACTGCATTTGATAATTAACTACTGATCGATATCTTTCGGGCAATTTGATGGACAGACAATGACTACAGTTGCTTGGAGTAGCTTGCATGATGATCGCATCGTAAGAAATACCTTCTGACCCTCTACTGCATATGTTTTCACCATTATCTTTACAAATTTTTCCTTGAGTGCTTTTCATATTCCTATTTCCTCAAATATTTCAAGCATATCTGAAAGAAAATGCTCTAAGATATTAATATGATAAGAGCTTTATTGTAGAAAATATGAGGAGATTTGTGCACCTCAAGTCGAAAAGTTCTGCTACATAACAAACAACACTTACTTCAAGGAGGAGGTATATGATCTTGATTCACAGAACCCGTAGTGGTTAAACATTGCAGTAACACTAAAACTTACGCATTATGCAGGTGTTGCAAATGGAGTCGGCAGTTTTAAATTACTTGAAGTTTGAAATGACCTCTGGCAGCCAAATGTTTTCTGAGGTTAATATCTTACCATTATCTAGCAGTTGCTTTTGAGTATGATGATTTAGTAACTTATTGTTGAGATATACTGCAGGAGCAATGTTATAACTAGAAAAATTAGGCTTCCCAAATATAAGAGTAAAGAAATGTCAAAATAACAGGGGGAATCCTTAGACATTCTGGTTGTATCTATGAGTTCACCTTCATGAATGTCAGAATGCCTTTTCTTGTAGCCTGTGTGAATCCATTAGACATTTTGTTTGTAGAATTTGTAATCAAATGTCTCCGCTTTATTCATTTACATTGTATGGTGCCCTATTTTGATATTTATGGATTCTCAAATTGGACAATAGCTTTAGCTGTTTGTGAAATGTCTTGTATGCTCTGAAACTAATTAATACTTGTACCTGCACAAGTGAAGGCATAGTTAGTGAAAAAATCTGCCAACATATTCCCCTCTTTGTATGCATGAGCTATTTCCATATGCTCATCGTTCATCATCTTTTGAATAGCCCTCACATTCACATAAATCAACCAAGGCACCTACCATATACCATTTAGGATCTTCATAGTTGTTAATGAATCAGATTCCATGAATATTGGTGTCAATCCATTAGCTAGACAATACTCCAGGGCATTCTTAATAACCATGATTTGAGACTCAATAGCTACTGCTACACATTCTTTCAACTTTTTGGCTTCAGCATAATACAATCTCCATCTGAGTTTCTGATACAGAATGCTACTGAGGCAGGCCTAGGGTTTCCCCTACTAGCCCCATTAGTATTACATTTGAAACAATTACTAGATGGTGCCTCGAGGTGTGTGGGGGAGGGAATGGGGGTGAGGGGCAAAACAGTACCTCGAGGTGGGGGAAAGGGGGTGAGGGGCAGGACGGTGCCTCGAGGCGGGGGGAAAATGGATGGGGGGCCTCGGGGAACGATGATGCCTCGAGTATTACATTTGAAACAATTACTAGATGGTACTTCGAGGCATGGGGGGAGGGAACGGGGGCGAGGGGCAAAGCAGTGCCTCGAGGTAGGGGAAGAGGGGTGAGGAATAGGATGGTGCCTCGAGGCGGTGGGCGTAGGGGTGGGGCGCCTCGGGGAACGATGGTGCCTCGAGCCCAGAAG
>JAJOOO010006166.1:0-14766 GCA_029582685.1 Solanum piurae
GAAAAGAAACGGGTTTGGGTCAAAAGAAACGATTTTGGGTCAAATGAATCGGATTGGGGTCTTTTATTACGTGGCTTAACTAGGAGGCGAGTGGCTTTCACTCTAGGCATAATGTCTTGGGTTGGGTGACGGAAGGGGGAAATAAATATACTTTTATGTACTTAAGGTGTGTAATAGGTCACTCCATTAGTTAAAGTGTGTAAATGACTTTTGGGTATACGTTTAGGGGGCAATTTATGCCTTTTGCCTAAAACAAACATCATATTTAGATTAACAATATAATATGATATAATGGGTAACAACCATCCAAACAAAGGGTTAAGGTGTGGGTTTACGGAAATTCAACAACTTTTGTTCATATCATCCATTTGTATTTAAAAGAATCAAAAAAATATTTATAAATAATTGATGGTGAATCCAGATATAATTTTATGTTAGATTGAAATTATTGTAGAAATCATACGCTTTAAAACCTAGATTCGTCTCTGTTTATCTATTGGTTTATAGCATGAAGTATTAATGAATTATTAGAATTGCAATCTCTGTCCATTTTATATTCTTATCGATTGTTCGTGTTGATATTCTTCGTTATCGTATTTTGTAAAAATAGTTTTAGATTTTCACGTGGCATATTTGAGAGCACAATATTTAAGATCACAAAACTAAAATTTTTATTTTTATTTTTTAAAACTTCATGTCAAATCACACTAAATTATTCTTTTTGAAACAGGAAAAATACTTATCCAGCTCATTGTTTACCACGTCAACTTATTACCAATTAGCAAAAGCGTGTTTAATATTTATGGACACTTGAAAATTTAGTCCTTTCGTTTTAAAATATTTGTCATAATATTTTTTAAGAAACAAACTATATAAATTTTAATTAATATTTTAAGATATATTTACTATTGTGGATTATTAATTATCAGTATTCTCTTGCACAAATTTATTTCATTCAATTATTTATAATACTCTAAAACAAATCACATAATTTAGGAATGCAATGGTCGAAACAATTCCTTTAGCGGTAGGAGCGACATCCCTTTTTGATTTGGACTAAACGTTCCGCTACTGACATTTGAAGAAAAAATCTTTAAGGTCTTATAGAATTCGATGAATTACTTGAGCTTTAGCATCTTATGTTTTCTCACATAAGAGGAATACTTTTGCATTGCCTTTCTCTTGCTAAGTAATTATTGAGACGAAAACTTTCGATAGTTCATGTCCCTGTCATCTTAATTAGTGGGATCAGTTTAAAAAAATTTCACTTGAATTGTCAAAACTTGATTATTATCTTTTCGTGAAAAGATCTTTTTAAAAATACGTATATTTCTTTATGACTTTGTCGATCGATGCCTCACATGAATAGTTAATTTTGAGGCATCATCATCATGGTACTATCAACCCAAGCCCTAAGAGGAAACAACCAGACTAAAGTGAAGAGTTTATTAGTTATATACATAGTTAAAATGAGTTTTATTTTTGATAATTTAGATCACATTTGATCATGGAAATTATTCATTTTTTTCTGATTGTTTTTTTTTCATTTTATTTAAAATTATTATTAATCATAAAATTCTGTTTACACGTTTTCCATACCACCTTTATTTTGAGAGTTCGTCCCAATTTTTGCTGTTATTAAAATAACCATTTATTTCAGACACCAACCATATAGTACATACCTTATTAATAAAAAAAAGGGACCACTGGTCCAAATTTGATTTATTTATTTATTTATATAAAAAAAACATATAGTAAATACCCAACTACCGTAGCTGCAAATTTATTCTCTTTTCAATCAAATTGGATAACTTTTTTTTATGTTTTTGTTAGTTATGTCTAGCTTTTATCTGATTCAGACTTTCTAAATTCTGCAATACAAATAAATGTGACATTACTTTTTTAGAACAATTTTGATTTTATATTTTAGATATATTAATTAAGAGCATGTTTGTTATTGTTGTTGAAAGGCTAAAAATATTTATTTTGAATAAAATACACTTATTTTTAAAAAATAAGGTGTTTGATTAATCAGTAAAACTGTTTTTAATTGTTTTTAAGTAGAAGCAGAAGTAGTTTTTATGTTGTTGTGAAGAAGCTAAAAATTTTGCTTCTTAAAAAAAACAGAAGGAGTAGAAGCAGAAAATTATTTATTGCAAAACCAAAATATCTTTGTTATATATACATATTTACCAATATATCCTCTATATTTATTTATTTTAGTGATAAATTTTTATTATGGCGTGATTTAATTTGTGAAATGATGTTTAAATTTATTTTGATATTTTTAATTATATTTAAATCATCATTTAGTTTTTTTTATTCATATATGTACAATATTGGTTGAAAATTTGATTATGTAAATTTTAATTAATAAAAATAAAAATTAAATTAAATTTTATAATAGATATTTAAAATAATCTTAATATTAAAGTGTATTGATACTTGTCCTTTTTTATAATTTGACTCTCAAAAGTAATTTTTTAAAAATATTTGTCAAACACAATTCGCTTATCAAAAATATTTTTCAAATAAATTAACCAAACACAAATTATTATTTTTGAAAACCTATTTTTAAAAAGTGCTTCAAAAAATGAGCAGCTTTTAGCAGCAATGTCTGGTTGAATAAGTTTGTTAGGTTTTAAAATTTTCATATATAAATCATATTTCATACTTTAAAAAAATACATTTAAATTTTAAATACTTTTTTATCAAAAGTATGATTAAACACAACTCCAACTCCCACCTTAAAAATTTCAAAGAAATTTAATTAAATTTAGTTTTCATGCTCAAACGCCACCTACCTTGTTACTCATTATATAATTTTGATTGATTTACTTATGGTTGGTTTTATCATTATAACATTATAAGTAGTTACACTATTTTTTACTTAGATATACAATTCAAAATAAATACAGTAAAATCTCACTAAATTAATATAGGTGAGATCATAAAATATTATTATTTTATAGATATATTATTTAATCAATAAATAAATAATTATTAATTTCAAATGTGTTTTAAAATTCAATGAAGGTTAATTTTGATTACATCAAAATCATTATCTCTTACTATTTATGAATCATATTTATTGAATTCACATAAAAAAAAATTATTATATATAAAGTACAGTGAATACATCAAAATCATTGGATCTTACTAAATTATGTGTCATATTTGTTGAATTTATATAAAATAAATAAATTCATAAAGTACAATGTATATGTATGATTCATTATAATATTATTTTTTATTAAATAATTTATTGTAAAATAAATTCAAGATTCAATGATTCATTGTAAAAATAAATTCATTGTTTATTAATAATCATATATTATTCATTGTATATTTCACTAGAAACATTCGATGTATGACGGTGAGAGAATAAACTATATAAGCTACATAGAATTTTTTTTGAAACCATATCCATAAATGAATTCTCATTTAAAAGGTATCACAAAATCAACTATGATATATCAAATACGTAAAACATTATGTGAATACAAAAGAGATCATTCCACATGCACTCAAACAGATTTATAGTCATGGCAACACCGAAATTTTTGGATGCAATAAAAAAGGTTAGAGATGAGCTTCAACTAGATTTGAAATTTAATAAAAAAAATAATAGAATCATATTTCACCAAATTGTCTTACTGTACTTTTAAAGAATTATTAATTTATAATATTAATGAGACCATATATTTATATAGGAGTCTTCTGAAAAATATATTATTTTATTATCTTATCAAAATGAGTAATTTTTTCCATTTCCCCAAGTCGGGATTAAAATCTTAAAGAGATTATTAATTTACCGAATATTAATTCAGTGAGGTTTTACCTATGCAGAAATAAGATGTGTGTGCGCTATAAAGAGAGTTTCGTCCCCATATCTATGCACCCAACAAATAGTGTGGTGCTACCATCGCCGCGCTCTATACAACTATATAATAGTCCTTTTCGTTGTGAAAATTAGTATCATTCTCTACTTATAAAACCTCTCTCAATTTTAAGCCAAGATTTATAATCAAGAACATATACAATATACAAGCTTCATATTTACTCATGGTATTTTTTCTAAACTTTTATTTATGTTATATAAAAAATCTCATTTTCCACTATTTCATATGTTAATTAGTTGTACTTCTTGTGGTTTATTACTAGGAAAGTTAAATAATTACTCTCTCTCTCTATTTACTTGTTTATTTTTGACTTAGCACACCTGTTAAGAAAATAATAATTGACATAGTGAGTTTATCATTTTACTCTTATCAGTTGATAGAATTCCAAAATCAATTTACTCATTAAAAAGATTCTACCTTTTTCAAAAACATTAACTCTTTAAGTAAATTGAGGGTATAATAGGTAAAAAAATTATTTTTTCTTGATTTATCAAAAATAACAAGTAAAAAGTTGAAATTGAACAAGTAAAAAAGAACAGAGGGAGTAGTATTTTGAATTGGAGGTTGTTGGTGTTTGTTAGAAATAAGTTAGGTATATGTATTGTGTATGAATGGTGGCTTTACCTTCTGTGTTCATGTTGTGATTGTTCGTTCCCTACGTTTAAATTTGTTTGTTTGGTTTTAATTTGATATAAAGTTTAAGAAAGTAATGAAAACTTTTTTAATCTTGTGATTGATATAACATACCATCAATGAGTTCAGTCGATCTCAATACCTTCCGTGCGAAATAGATTAAAAATTAATTTTGGATCTATAATTTTAACGATTTTTAGTAACTAATCAAATTTTACATCTTAGATCCACATTTTTTGTAATAATGCACCCATCATCTCAAAATCATGAATACGCCTCTGCAGTTGTGGTGTTAAACAAAAGATCCGTGGGATAAAATCAAGCAGATCCTGACTAAATGACCAACAGTAATTTAATTAACTGTCTAACTACTCTCAACATGTGGAATATACTATAATGTCATTTAATCTTATGGTCTTAAGCATATCAAGTAAAATTAAAAAATACATTAATTTTGACTAATATTTGTCTTAATTTTGTGCAGGCACTAATGGATGTTCTTGGTTACTATGTTATTCCCTTGATAATCCTATGTTTCACTTATTGGTACTTGAAAAATAAATGGACCAAAACTTCAAAACCAACATATTGGCCCATTGTTGGAATGTTGCCTGGATTTGTTCATAATGCTCATAGAATCCATTCATTTTTCACTGATCTTCTCTTAGAAACTAGTAGCAATTTCGAGTTCCGTGGCCCTATTTTCGCCAACATGGACATGCTATTCACTAGTGATCCTGCAAATATTCATCATATCCTGAGTCGAAATTTCTCAAACTATCCAAAGGGACCTGAGTTTCGTGAAATATTTGATATATTAGGAAATGGAATCTTCAATGTTGATTCTGAATTATGGGAGATTCATAGGAAAACAACCATGTCCTTAATGAACCATGCCAAGTTCCAAACTTTGTTACAACGTAACGTATGGGACACGATCGATAAAGGTATTGTACCAACTCTTGACATTTTAGCAAAACAGGACACCCCTGTTGATTTGCAAGACATTTTTCAGAGATTTAGTTTTGATACTATTAGTAAATTGTTACTTGATCACGATCCCAAAAGTTTGTCTGTAAATCTACCTTATGTACCATGTGAAAAGGCGTTCAACGACATGGTTGATGCACTTTTATATAGACATGTCTTGCCTGGAAGCTATTGGAAGTTGCAAAAATGGCTTCGAATTGGTAAAGAGAAGAATCTAATGAACGCGTGGGAGGCTCTTGATCAATTCATATATCCTGCTATATCGAAAAGGCAAGAGAAGTTGATGAATAATAAAATTAAAGACGATGATTTTGACCTATTTAGTGACTATGTCAAAGCATACAATCAATGTACAAATGAAGATGATAAGAATTTGGGAAGTGTAGAAAAATTTCTAAGAGATACTTTCTTGAATTTGATGTTTGCTGGTAGAGACACTACAAGTACAACTCTCACTTGTTTTTTTTGGCTCTTGGCTAAAAATCCCTTAGTAGAGAAAAAGATTCGAGAAGAGATTCAACAACAATTGCATCTAAAAGAAGACGAAAATCTCAAGTTTTTCAACATAGAAGAGTCGCGAAAATTGGTCTATCTACATGGTGCATTGTGTGAAGCTCTTCGACTATTCCCACCAGTTTCAATTGAGCATAAATCTCCACTTGAACTTGACGTCCTACCAAGTGGTCATCGTGTGAGTCCAAACATGAAAATATTGATATCGTTTTATACATTGGGGAGAATGGAGAGTATATGGGGAAAAGATTGTTTAGAGTTCAAGCCAGAAAGATGGATTACTGAACGTGGAGGGCTTAAACATGAGCCATCTTACAAATTTCCAGCGTTTCTCGCGGGGCCAAGGGCTTGTGTTGGGAAGGAAATGGCATTCATTCAGATGAAAATGGTGGCAGCTACCATCATATACAATTACAATATTCAATTAGTGGAAGCACATACAATTTCACCAACAGCTACTGTTGTGATTAGAATGACAAATGGTTTGATGGCTAAAGTAGTTAAAAGGGTTGATATTTAGTTCAAATGAATGCTAGAGAGAAGTGTGTTTCATTTCCCTATTGTATGTTTAGACTTGAAATTCTGAATAAAATTTGTCTTTCCTTTCTTAAACTCGTAATATTCCTGAAGAAATATGATAAGATGAATATAAATAAGATTCTGAAACTTTAAATGAGAAATTTTGTTTAAGTTATGAATCTGAATTGATTGGAGAAATGAAAATCGATATATCAAATCAATCACTCTACATAAATTGAAAATGAGGCGTAATAAATTAAAATGTTAGTTACACACTTACACTAGACACCACTATATTTTAAAATTAAAGTATATTTAATATAATTTTAAGCGGGATGATAACTAAAAAAAAATACTCACACACTATTTTGATTTTTCATTTGTTGTCCGAAATCATTATTGGAGCCAGATTATATGGGCGGGATGAGATAGAAGTGGGGGATCTCATGATAGAGAGAAGATCATAAATTTGAAATATTACTTATGAAACTCTTTTCCCCCTATTTTCATTAGAAAAGTCAGTTTTCTCATTATTATTTTTTAAGAAATTTATTTTCATAAAAATACTTAATATTTTTCAAAATATATTGACCAATCAAATATAAAAAAATTAAAAACATTTTGCAGAAAAAGTTTTTTTCTATATCAAATACATTATTGATCTTAACGAATATAAATGAGGCCTAACAAAAATAAATTGAAACGAAGAATGTAGTATATAGTATTACCACCGCCGCCCTACACAAATTAGCCTTAGCCTTTTTAGTTCTAAAATTCTACATCTCCCACTAATATAAAACACTAACTATATATCATCAAGAATTTGCACTCAAGGGCCTTGATGTAATTAGTTATATTGTCGTTATGCCACGAGCTTACAGGTTCGAGTCATGAAAACAACCTCTTATCGAAGTTGAAAGACTAATATTATAATTCCTATTTCAAAAGTATTTCCTTTAGTAAGTAAATACTTACGTACTCCATGTATAGATCAAATAATATTAATTTTTCATAATATTATATTATACCATATCATGTACTATTAATTTATTTCAGAACAGAAAAAAAAAACAATTATGGTCATTTTTTGAATTTGATAATCCCAATTAAGGGAATATTCTTCCACTTTGTTACAACATAAGTTAAAAAATAGTGGACCACGCAAAGTGTTCAGTGTTCCAAAACAAAACACACATGAAGCACGCCATCCAGAATGTGTAGGGGAAACAAATCCCAAATTTTACGTAAATTATTAGTTTTATTTTTAAATCATTGATAAATTTAAAAGTATTATTTTATTTGACTAATTTAACTTAAAATACACTTCCAATTTTACAACGTGAGTGAAATACACAACTAAATTCTCGCCAAGTTTAGAGTGTTTTTAACACTTTTCTCGGCTTTTTATTAAGAGTTCTATGATCCTACAAGAGTTTGAGATCACATACTGTTATGTAGCAAATCGAGATGTATCTAAATTTAGTTAATCAAATATATGAATATTTTTGAAGTTATCAATAGTTAAGGAGACGAAACTAATACTCCCTCCATCCACAATTGTTTGTCAGGGTAAGGTCATGCACACCCCTCAAGGAAAATTTAATAAAAGGTGTAATTTGACTAATATAACCCTACTATACCAAAAATACCAAAAGTCTACATAACTTTTCAATTGAACTACACTATCAATTAATCTTGGACATCTATTTTTAGTATACCTGCCAAATAATTGTGGACGGAGGGAGTAATTTATGATCGAAATAACTTATCGCAATTAATTATTAATTCTGATATAACTTATTCCGAAAAGGTCCTAAACTAGAGAAATGAGTCTCACTTTCTTCATGAAAAACAACTAATTAAGTCAGTAAATAACATTGCACAATACAAAAGGTTCAAAACTAGAAGGGTAAATAAAGAGAACAAAATAAATTTAATTTTGTTAGAAGCCATAAAAAAGCAGTGGCAAAATAGTCATTTCCTTTTAGATTAACAGCTTCTCTGCAGCTTTACTCTCTTCAGCATCAAAGCCCCAGCAAAATGTAGTACACCAAAGTGATTGGAAGGGCTATTAACATACCAAATATAACCCTGCAAAATCACCAATACCAACATTACAAGGCAATCGATCGAAACCCGAAAAAATACCAAGGTATTACTAAAGTGTATATACTTCATGCAACGTCTATATATGTTGCTCAAACTCTTCAAAAATGTTGCTAGTTGTGTTGGATTGTCCAAAAGTAGTTCATTTTTAGAGAGTCTGAGCAACAATATAGGGCATCGTGGTTGTCTTTTAGGAACAAAACGAAATGAAGAGTTCAAGTTTTATGCAACAACAAGTGCTAAACAATATGTTGAAACGAGTCGAAATGCACATAACGTGTAAGAAATGTTGATAGTGATATATAAGTTTGTGAAGTCCTTACCCTGTGCTAAGTATATCAGGATGAAGATTGTATTCTTTTGCAAAGACAAAAGGAACAATTCCTTGAGGTAGAGCTGCCTGAAAAATTAAATATACGAAACGATTACAACAACATACCTAGTGAAATCACACAAGTGGGGTATGGGGAGGGTAGAGGTGTACGTAGACCTTACCCCTACCTCGTGGAGGTAGAGAGGTTGTTTCCGAAGAGTCCTCAGTTCAAATAATGCAGCAAATCAAAGTAGTAATGAAAAGAAAAAACGACATTGAATATGCATAGGAGAACCTTTACCTGAACTATTGCAATATGCAAAAGAACACCTCGAAGTCCAATAGCGAAGGAGGCAGCGGCCATGACTGCTGGACCGCTGATGAATCTCACTGCCATAGAGAAGGCAGCAATTGTTTTTCCACAGGAGATCATTTTAGGCTGCAACGCCATGAACAAACCTGAAGTTTACGGAAACAAATGAGTTCCAACAACCATTAATTTTACCATAAGCATAGGCCAATCGTTAGTACTATTGTGAATGTTAGTAATATAAGAATAAACGTCATACCAAGACTAAACATTGCCATTCCAAGACCAGCATCGGAGAGAATTGATATAGACTTAGCAAAAATCAAAGGCATCTGAATGTTCCACCTGAAACCATATTCAAATATTTAGTAATTGAGTTAAATAGGCCAGAATGGAATGCAGATGACTTATATAGCCGACTACAACTAGTTTGAGATTCAAACATAGTACATTGATGATACATGTATCGGATACGTTTAAGTCAAGGAAGCTTCAGTGTGCATACCGGAATGAGATCAAGGACCAAGCGAGACCAAGGAGACTAGAATAAGTATTCGGGTTCCTAATGAGTTTTCGCCACACCATAATCAGAATAAGTCTGGTCATCACACTAGCAGCAGGCATAGCAGTAGCCTTAGTTTCATTAGCAGTCTTGGGAAACAGCTCGGCTGTAGAACTTGATCCGAGCTTCTTTAGCACCGGCTCTTCTCGATGACATCCATTGGAGTTATTTTTATCCCCGAGAGAAAACTCTTCTCGGCCAAAATCATCATAATCTAATGCACAAAAGATTACGAAATCAATCATTAATTATAAAAGAAAAGTACCTAACTTGCTGAAGGAAAATGAGGAGCATAATATGAACGCAACCTTTTGATAACATGTGTTGTCCTCAACACAAACTATACATATATAGTTCAAAATGTTAAAAGTACATATAATTATTAAAAATGCATACATGTTATCTCAAAAAAAATAGTAATTGTGGTGATTCTTGCACTCGATAACTTAAAATTCTGGATTGTATACCCATACAAACGATAATTTTAAGTAATGCAAGCATTCACGCGAGGAGACAAAAGAGGATCATAATTTCAGGAATTCCTTTGAAAAAGGACAAAGCTAGACCTCAAACAAGAAAACTATAGTAGAATGCCACCAATAATGCAGCAGGCTCAACAAAACAAAAACAGTTCATTCACATATTTCGTAAACAGCCTCTCTACTTCCGTGAAGTAGGGGTAAGGTGTCCGTGCACTGTATCCTCCTCAGACCCCACCCGTGGAATTTCATTGGGTTTGTTGTTGTTGTCACATATTTCTCTACAGTGAATCACAAATTAAAAAATCTCTATAACAAGCATAGGATGACAAAACAAAACTACAAAAGTGTACTCATCCCAAGAGAATACAACCAAAACCAACTAAATTATTAAACAGAAAAGGACATATGACCACATGCTATCTCATTAAAATAGTGTACTCAACCAAGACAAGCTAACCAAAACCAACTAAAATACAAAATAGTACTTAAAAGACATGAGTTTTTAGACATGTTGTTAATATGGCACAGTAAATAATTTAAGTGTGTGCCCAACCTTTTGAGTGAGGTCCAATTCCAAGCTCATTACCAAAGTCACCTCCCCTGAACACATGAATCCCTCCTTCAGATACTGGTGAAGCACTTGAACTCCAAACAAACATGTGAAGATCTTTTCCACTTTCTGTCCCATTAGCCTTCCTTTTCGTCCCCGGAGAAAAAATCCCAGCATTAGTAGGTGCAGGGTACCCTACATTAGTCTTCCCAAATCCACTCTCCTCATCAAATCCCAAGTTACCAAAATTTGATGTCCTAGGACTCATATTTGCATTATTTTTCCCATTCACCATTGAGTATATATCATTATGGTTAAAATTTGAATCTCTAGGGGTCATATTTCTTGAAGATTGCAAAGAGTATATCTCAGCATTAGACAAATTGGATGGTCTTGGTGTCATGGAAAGACCACCAGTGTTATGACCATGTGACATTCTTGAAAATATTTCAGACCTTGAACTAGTTGATTTCCTAACAACTACATGAAGTTTCCCATCATCACCAACTTCAGCTTGAGTTTCTAATGGTTCTTTTCCATCTAATGAAATAACATCAGAATCAATTTTAAATGAAACAATTGATCCTCCAGTATCAGGAAACTGTTCAGCAATAAGCATTCTAGCACCTCTATACTCAAACAAGAAAAGCATCAAAGTGTACCAAATGATACATTGAAGAACAACAATTTGAACCATTAAACTCCCTGAGGCATCACCATACATCCCTTTTAACAAAGGGATTCCCATAACTAAAGTATTAGGCAAAGTTGAAAGGGAAAACAATGTAATGGACCATTCAAGAGACCCCCTTGAGCTAATTCTTGACCAAATAGCTAAAACAACAAGAACAATGACTTTTTGTAAAGTGTCAGCAGCTATGAACCTGTAGTTCATAGCATAAGGATTGTTAGAAGCAATGAAGTGAAAAGATAGCAATGGAACTGCAAAAAGAGCTACAAATCTGTTGATTCCTGAACATTGATCTGGACTAAAAATCTTCCACCATTTCACTGAGCCATATGCCAATATCATAGCTACATAAAGTGGAACTACAGCAGTTAGAACATGGTAAAGGTCTGAAAGTGTTATCATTTTTTCCTCCTAAAATATCAGAATATGGCTTTGGTGGGCACAAAAATCAAATGGGGTTCACAAAAACACAATAAAAATCCAAACTTTCCCTCATGAAACACTTTTTTTTTTTCAAGATTAGCTTAAAAACAGAACAAACCCCAAATCAGAATATGGCTTTAGGTACCAAAAAAATGTAAAAACCACAAAAAAGATTCAAACTTTCCTTCATGAAACTCATTTTTTTTCATTCAAGAACTTATTAATGAACCCCAAAAACAGAAACAACTTGTGTTTTTTCTCTTCTGCTTTAACTCTCAGCTATAGGCAACTGAGACAAAGTAATAACTCAATGAGCTAAAAATAGTTCATTTTTTTTCAACTAAAGAATGAAATAGTATATAGTTAATAAAGAAGTGTTATTTAAGAGGAAAAATTTGTATAGAAAAAAGGGGAGAGAAGAAGGACGAGGTTTTTGTGGGAATTTATGTGATTGTGATTTGTTTGTTTATGGGAATTAAATGGCAGACAAAGATATAAAAGCTGAGGGCTTTTGGGAAGCTTTCTTTTTAGTCTTTTTATGATACACACTTATAAATGTACCGAAATGATAAGTACTCCTTCATAGTTAATCACGAGAGTTTTGAATTTGAATCTCATGAATATGAAATTATCTTTTTGTTAAAAGACCATTTTTTATCTCACGTATGATTTTTTAGTGTAAAATTTGAATTTAGTTAGACTCTATTATGATTATCGAATACTAGATGAAAAACTAAAAAGAAACATTTATATTTTTGTTTTGGTTCGATATTCGATGATCATACTGAATTTTTGTTTTCACTTGTTTGATTTTTTTTATAAAACGTCTCACATCATTAAAATATTCTATATTTCTTATATAATTTTACCCCAAACAAAGTAGCAGTAGTATTGCAAGGAGTTTGGCACAATAGTCAAAATGGATATGACATATTAGGATTCAAATCTCAATAAAGGAAACAAAGTTAAAGTGAATTTTCTTGACAAACTAAGATTTAGTAGGCATAATATTTTACTTATCTAGTGTTGATAGAAGATACTATCATGTTTAAATCCAATTTGGGGAATATTTACAGTAAGATAAGTAGAGTAACTATTCGGACTCCGCGAAGCTGATCAGTTGAACATCTTTTACTAAAAAATAATACTCATATATATAAAATATAATATAACAAAATATATTAAATCTTGAATATCCTAGCATAAGTTTCAAGTTTGATCCTTGCGTTCAACATTATGTTATTTTTCATTAAAAAAATTCCTTTTTCAAAGGCTAAATATTCTTAATAAACTTTTTGATTTCGCCATTGAATTCAGTAATTGCTCATATTCTTTATGTGTGATAACTTTTTTTTATAAAAAATCATAAACTTAAAATTTTGAATCTGCCTCTTCTACATTGAATTAGTGAAAATGCACGCAACCTAATCTAAACATTCTCACTACAAAAAAAAGGAGCAAATATATTGGTTTATATATCTAAAAGGAATTAATCTATCGAAAACAATCTCTTCTAACTCAAAAAGAAAGATGCAAAGTTTGTGTATATTATATTTTCCTCAGACTTCACTTATAAAACTAAGTTGGATCAATATATTATTATTGTTGTTATTATATATATGTATTAAAAATAGAAAACATGAATAAAAAGTGGGAATAATAGTAGTTAT
The DNA here is from genome assembly GCA_029582685.1 of Solanum piurae. NCBI lineage: Eukaryota > Viridiplantae > Streptophyta > Magnoliopsida > Solanales > Solanaceae > Solanum > Solanum piurae. The sequence continues at coordinate 13,665 of JAJOOO010006166.1, forward strand.
AAAGGTAAGCAAAAAATATCAAAGCAGCATCAATTTTGATTCTCCATGAGAGTGAAAAGACCAAACAGCATCTCAGAGAAAAGGAAAGAAGAGAAACTGCAAATTCAGAGAACTTTGTGATAAAATATTAGTATTATTAACCTTTTAAAAGATTCGAACAAACTACTTTTTCTCATTAATTATTTAAAAATAATATTCTACATGACTCATTCTTTACAAATATAGCCAGTGTCTACTACCTTTCTCACTGTCAAAAGTGAAACTCATTTTTTAGCCGTTCGATATTTACATCAAATCATATTAAATTATTATAATTAAGTAATATATTAAAGTGAGAATGCATGTAAATGAGTTATAATTAAATGCTAAAAATATGTGTAAATATGAATAAGTTTTTATCTTTGATAAACTCAGTAAATTTTAATATGTGATAGTATTACACCATTTATTAATGATTATCATGAAAATACACTTATAATTACTTGATAATTGATTTGTGTTAAAATTGTAAGTACAATAATTAACTTAAAATATACTTTAAAGGCAGCTAAAAAGCTGTTTTCCACAAAGTTACTTTTGTCAGGCTACTGCTTAAAGGTTGCTGGAAATGGATGGAATTAGATTAGTGTGTTTGTGATTTTGTGTTGTTTGGTTTACCCTCATTATTAAACTCGTTTTTCAAAGGCCTCTTAAAGTTGCCCGCATAATTCACTTAGACACCTTATTTTAGGCTTGTTCCAATTGAACACCTTTATTAGTTAAAAAATATTCCTATCAAACATTTTCTGACTATTAACTAAACATAGAGAGAGTGTGTCATACACTCGCGAATAAGGAATTGTTTTTGATGCAATCTGATTTTTATTTTTTTGATGAGATACTCTTCTACGACTTCAATGAGAATTTTTATCAGTAAACTCTTTTGATCTTTTCTGATTTGGGGGTTATTTCTTTAGTTGATGTGTTTTCGATAATGATATTGGTGATAAGAACACATTCTATCCTGATATATTTCCTCAGACTCAATTTATTTTTTAAACAAAAAATGAAGAAGAAAAATTAGTGGAACCAAAAGAAAGAACAAAGATTTTGTAAAATGGGT
>JAJOOO010006167.1:0-23034 GCA_029582685.1 Solanum piurae
GAACTTGAATTTTGAATATGAAAAAATCGCTCCAAATGGGTCATATGCAATATAAATTTAAAATAATTTAACTCTAATATCAATATCAAACCCCGGATGAAAAATAAAAATATATATATATTCTCCTAAATGAATTTCATGCAACACAAATTTAAATTAATTAGACTTCATTATAAATATTAAACGCTAAACAGTTCTATGGTACACAAATTTATTTTGCTTTAGTGGAAAATATTTCATACTCATGGCTGGAAATACATGACCTACTAATCACATAGGATTATTAAATTTAAAATTTATTTGAATAATTAAAAATCCCACTAAATTAATTATGTCTGGTGAGTATTATACTCCTAAATTCGTTGTGCTAGATGAATTAGTATTTTTTTTTCATTTCTTACTTATCTCAAGTAATTATCACAAATATTTTTTCACAAGTCTAACGAGAATATTTTTACTTCTTAAAAAAAATAATACTCTAATTTCAATAATTGACAAACATACTCAATAATTCAAATATGAAATGTCAAAAAATATAGGCAAGCTATTCATCAATGTTACTCCGTCCGTTTCAAAAAGACGGGTCTCCTTGCCTTTTTATTTTGTTTAAAAAAATGACCTCTTTTCTTTTTTTGGTAATATTTTACTTTCAGTTTTTCACGTGACATGTTTAAGACCACAAAATTAAAGGACAATTCTGTATATTTGACATAACTTTAATTTAAGATCATAAATTATTTTTTTTATTTTTTTTCTTAAACTCCGTATTAAATTAAACTAGATCACTTTTTTTTGAAACGGAGAGAGTAATGGTTATGATGTGATAAGAACGCACTTGTTACCTGTAAGTTCGATCCCTTGTTGGCGTGAAATATGTGTAAGCAAAGATTGAGATTAGTAATTATAAGAAAATTGACATATGGCAGAAGGAGGTTATGAAGAGTGGAAAGGAGTAGTACACGTGGGGCAGAAGTCACTGGCAACACTGATTTTTGGTGTTAATAAAAAAAAAACTTGTACCTATCGTCAATTATCGTATACGATTAATGGATTGGATATGAGTAGGTTGTAGATGTGTCGAATAATTCTTTTTTTAAAAAACTAAGACTTAACGTAGTTAGTTTCCTCAATTTATTAAAATATTTTATTTAGATATTTAAATTAATTTATGTTCAATTATATATCTTAACTTCTAATAAAGATTGTTGCGGATTCTTATTTATTTATTATAAATGTAAAGTTTATTTTTTCTTTTAATTATATATATTAGCTTTAAATAAAAATGTGTGAAAATTTTACATCTTATTGAGGCAAATGATATAATGAAAGTAAATAATATATATTTTATATAGTTAACTTAATTATCTAATATACAAATAAAAATACAGTCCTAACATAAAAAATGATGTACAAATTTTGACTTAAAAAAAGGATTTTTAAAATTTAATTTGAAAGTATCTAGCTAAAATACTTTCTCCGTCCCATTTTATATGTCATCCATTTCTATTAATAGTTGAACCACGATACTTGTCATTTTATAAAATTTATGCATATATTACTAGATTTTGCTTATTATGTTCTTGATAGAATAATTAATTAATTTTGTCATTTATTAATAAAGTAGACTTAAGAAAATATTGAATAAGGGTAGAAAGATAAAATTACATCATTTCTTAATGCAAGTGCAAAGTAAAAATGTGACATATCCCTCCGTTCAAAAAGAACGACCTCCTTTCCTTTTTAGTTTGTTTAAAAAAGAATGACCTCTTTCTTTTTTTGGTAACATTTAATTTCAGCTTTTCCCGTGACATGTTTAAGGCCACAAAATTAAAGGACAATTTTGTACATTTGATATAACTTTAATTTAGGACCACAAGATTCAAAAGTCTTTTTTATTTTCTTAGACTCTATATCAAATCAAACTAAACCATTCTTTGTAAAATGAAGAAAATAATAGTTGAGATATATTTAATTGAAATAAGTTTTAATTCAATTGTCTAAATAAAATATCACGATAAGTTTAAGAGATTAGTTATATAACAAGGGAAAAAGTTACTACTTAATATTTAAAGGGAATGCGTGGACATGAATTCCCTAACATGACAGGTGCATAAATGGGCTATTTGCTAAACAACTAGTATAACATTTTAATGCTATTTCTAGTAGTTCAGGGGCCTTTTTAAACCATAAACCAAATATAGGACTTCTTTATTCTACTTTTAATAAATCAGGGTCATTTTGTTAGAATTTTAGAACCAGGTGCATAGTCGTGCTATTTGCTAACAGTTAGGGGATTATAATTCTATTTCTAGTAGTTCATGGGCCTATTTGAACAAAAAACCAAATAGAGGGCGTCTTTGTTCTACTTCTAATAGATCAGGGTCATTTTTCCATATTTTTAGAACCACGAAACGCTGCGTTTATACAGGAAAAGAAATCTCAATTCCCAAATTCCTAAGACGTCGTCTTTTCGCCGAGATCGTCTGCTCTCCTGCTCCGGCAGTCATGGCAGCCAAAGCAGCTGCTATACGAAAGAGTTCACATAGATCGGAAAACTTCATTCAAAAACTCGTTAAAAATCCTAAAATGCCTTTTGCTATTGCATTACTCATCGCTGATTCTATCCTCGTCGCGTTGATTATCGCTTACGTTCCATGTAAGTTTCAGTTTTTCCACACTTCATTTCCAGTTTTTGTTTTCTTATAATCATAAAATTCATTAATTTCTCTTTTTTTAGATACGAAAATTGATTGGGATGCTTATATGTCTCAGGTGAGAGTTCGACATTTTGATCTGTATGTTTGTCTTATTCAGTAATGTAACAAAGATTTGAGTTGAATTCAGTTTGATCAGTAATTTGGCGTAAATGAAAAATTGAAGGCAAAATATTTACCAGTATTTGACATTATAGTGTGGCTGATTGATATCCAGCTTATATAGTTTTGATTGATTGGTTATTTTTGGTCTAATAGGTTACTGGTTTTCTCGAAGGAGAGAGGGATTACAGTAACTTGAAAGGTGACACAGGGCCTCTAGTTTACCCAGCAGGCTTTCTTTATATTTACTCTGCTATACAATATGTTACTGGAGGTCAAGTCTATCCTGCTCAGGTAATTTTCCTACTTTCTCCATTTCCGGGAGGTACATTTTTTTGCGGTGATCGCCAGTGAACTTGCATAAGGAGTTGCTAGATTGATTGTGATTGTCCACTTTCAAATTTGATTAGATTTGAAAGAGCACGTAAGTGCAGTTAATTGGTTGTCCCCTTCCAAATTTGATAGATTTTGCTACTGAATTTTAAGTAAGTGAGACTATACACTAGAAACAACAATAAAACGGACATGTTTTCTGTTTTATGTGTTAACAAATAATAAAATGGAAGCATAGCATCTGTATTGATGATGTGAACTAGTTACTCCTGCAGAGTTGGGTGTTGTCCTATGCTGGCCTTGATTTCTAAGCAATTACGTTAACAATCTTAACTCTTGCTTTCCTTCGATTCTGTTTCATAATTTTTGGAACTCCAGCTAGATCTTCATGCCCGTGATGCACTTTTCTTTGAAGATGCTACTACTCTGGGAAGTATACCATCTTCTAGAGTGTTTCTTTTCCAATAATGACAATCTGAAGTAAATATTTTCTTTTCCTCTTAACTTTATACTAACTAGAAAAAATTGCAATGGTAGACTTTCTATGCTTGTGCGGGTGGTGTAAGCTTAAAGTAGATTCCAGCATGAGAAAAAAATTAGTATCCTTTTGCTGGATTTTGCATGTTCTGGAAGGTTCACACGATACAGAATAAGGTGTAGGCACTTGTTTAGTTAACTAGTTGTGACTTTTGAATAATGTGGGCATATTCAGCTGGTTCATTGGATAATCCGTACACTCTATTATGTCCTTCGGTATAAGGTCATGTTGCTTGCATGCCAGTTGTTGATTTCTATTTTCTCATGTCAGTGCAGATTCTTTTTGGCTTTCTCTACGTGATGGATCTAGCAATTGTCGTGTTCATCTACTTGAAGACTGATGTGGTAGGCGTGCTCTTCATCTGAATTTTATGGATAACGTTTTAGGCTAATATATTCGTGAAAAAGAGTTGTATTGTGACTGCTGTAAGACTGGATCCAGTGGTGAAATTTGTTAGTGTTGACTACAACAACATACCCAGTGTATTACCACAAAGTGGGGTTTGGGGAGGATAGAGTGTTTAGAGCTAAGGCCTACGTACACTTTCAAAAGATTTGAGTTTCTAGGTCCCTATATGGTTTTAGACAGGGATATACTTTATCTTCTCACTTTTGCCACGATAGACTGAACTCTAGCATAATCTTAGTGCTCTTATGAATGAAACCTTATCATTTTAAAAAGAATAAAATTCTAGACATCAATTTGAGACCTGGTGACAGAATGCACCTTCTTTAAGCTTACACAGATGAGCTTTATTTAAAGGAGGTTTCTTGGTAAACGATAAATCAAAATTGAACTTCAGCGGGATTTATGGAGGAAAAATATGATGAAGCTGAGAAGTTATTATGTCTCTGGGAGGTGTTTCTAAATAAAGAAATTAAAGAAAACAGTGAATCTTGGGACTGTAGTTAGACCATTTATCGATATCATTCAAATCTTATGCCAAGGAGATCAAGAATTTTTGCTCAAATAATTACGTGTGGTTCAGAGGAAGTTGTAATGTGTAATTGAGGACATCTGTAAAAATTTGTCTGAACATCTCTAATAAAACGGAGTCTCGAACAAAATTTTGGGAATTTGTATATCTTTTCACACTGAATCAAGGTTGGCTTTCAACTGTAGTAAGAGAAGAATGTCTGCAATATGTCTTACTTTCTTCTGATAACCATTTCTCTTTCGGATTTAGCTTTACCCTTGAAACTTCTAATTTATGTTCTTTCAGTAAATATTCAGAATTCGACCACTTTGTACTAAGTAGAAAATCTTTAAAATGGACAAACCATTTTTTCCTTGGAGTTAAGATATGCTATGAGTAATTGGAAACATATTTTTTCCAGGTACCTTGGTGGGCTCTCTCCTTGCTTTCTCTGTCGAAAAGAGTTCACTCTATCTTTGTTCTTCGATTATTTAATGATTGTTTTGCCACTACTCTCCTCCATGCTGCATTGGTCTCAATTATTTGCCAAAAATGGCATCTAGGGTTGGTAATTTTCAGGTATATTCTTGCTTGATTAGACATTTTTATTGTTGGATTAATTTTGCTCTATATCATTGATTAAAAACCATCAGTTAAGATTGATCAATGGTCTTCTCTTTAGTACAGCGGAGCTGTTTCCATAAAGATGAATGTGCTCCTGTATGCACCACCTCTGTTGCTCCTGATGGTGAAGGTATACTATTGGGACAGTTTAGGTTATTAATAATCTCTGTAGGATGTTGAATTACATCTCTGATTACCTTTTGTTTTATATGGTGGGAACTTGAAATACAGGCAATGGATATTGTTGGAGTGATATCTGCTTTAGCAGGGGCTGCATTAGTGCAGGTGGGTAATCTCCAAGTTCCCTTTCTAATTTCTAATGCAATGATGTTCAGCGGGAGGCATGATTTTCTTATCTTTACTTTTGTTATTGTGTTCATGACTGCAATTGTGTTCTTTGTAAATGTTGTTTTGGAAAATAGTTTAAGCATGTTTTGTTATTTGGGGAGGGAAGGTTTGTGGTTGCTCCAGGATCAAGGCATCACTTTCTTCTGTGTACTCATGAATAACACGTGATGTTTTAACTTTTGGGTGATCTATATGTTCCATCCTCGATGCTCTTGGGCATTCTTTTAATTGTTACAATATTTTTTCTATTCTTTCCTCAGAGATCGACTGATGAGTTTGTGGTTCATATGCATAGGTGAGTCAGGTGACAAGTATACTTCTGTTGAATGGAGCTTCTTCTGATCAAATTGTTTACCAATGATCATGATGATTGGTGATTGGTGCAGATTCTCATAGGGCTTCCTTTTATCCTGTCGCATCCAGCTTCATATTTATCAAACGCTTTCAATCTTGGTCGGGTTTTCATCCCCTTCTGGTACTTTCTTAAACACAATGTGTGCATAATTGGTACTCTGAGGCACCATGTCAAAAATATCATGCAATTTTTAAGTCTTTAACATTGCTGGCATCCTTCTTTCTTGATTTATTTATGTTTTGGTAAGATTGTTTTAATGTGCAAAATAAATAAACATTATACCCCTGGACATTTATGAAATCCGCATTAATATGGTGATAAGAGATCGTGTATCTATTCACTTGACACACTGTTGTATAACCGTGCATTATCATTACATGAAACAACATTATTGTATTTATCATGCACTTTTTACCTTAAATGTCATCAAACAATACATTGGTATTTGGTGGTGTCTGCTAAATGTAGGAGATGCATGCTCTTACTGCTGGGTGTAGTTTATTCTCTGTCTCATCCCTTGGGAGTTCGGGTGGGTAGTGGGCTCGTTTTCTTTCAGTGGACGTAGTCAGCAAAGTATTTTTTTCCCCATATCCCTTGAATATCCACTCTCACCCTAAGCCTACTCTGATCTTCAAACTAAGTTTAGTCAGATCCTTTTAAATTTTAAGTTGTATTTGGTATGCCTTTTAGAATAATCTGATTTGCTGAGAACTGTATTTCTATCAACTGTGTTAGTGCAACATTATGCTCATGTCATGATGTTGTGCTATCCTTTACAAGGAACAGTTTATCATAACTCTCGGATTTGTTGCAGGTCTGTCAACTTCAAATTTGTTCCTGAAGACATATTTGTTTCTAAAGCTTTTGCTCTCTCTTTGCTAGTTGCTCATCTCAGTCTGCTATTGGTGTTTGCTCATTACAGATGGTGCAGGTGAGTATTTCTCATATTATCATTACATCTAGTGTAGTGGCGTTGATATTCCAGTATTGAAGTAGGAAAAGAAAAGTCATAATATGATAACTATACCATTTTCTTCTCTACATACGAAGGTAATGAGTTAGCGGCTACTGGACTGCATTTTTCCTTTTTCATCTTTTGCAGGCATGAAGGGGGACTGTTTGCTGTTGTGCATTCTAAACTCATTCAACTGAAGCTCAGAGTTTCTCAGAGAAATCCTTCCTCAACCAAGAAAGTTCTTCAAGCTGACCGTAAGCAACATGCACAATCTATTTTGTGATTTTTCTATACTTAAAAAGGCTGTCAAGTGTTATACTGTCACTAGTTTTGTCTTTATTTGGCATGATCTATGGTTGCTGAATTGGTCTGTGTCTATTTCATTCTCAGATATTGTGACGACTATGTTTGTTGGGAATTTCATTGGCATTATATGTGCCCGATCCCTCCATTACCAATTTTATTCTTGGTAAGTTTTGCAGCTTATTTCTTTCTTTAGGTCATGGATTATATCTCATATTCCTCACCTCTTATAACACAAATGTCTTGATGTGGTTATTAAGGGTTGGCTAAACTAATTCTCAGAGTGAATTAAAAGAAGATTAAATTGCCCACATTTAGTATTTAAATATGCAACTTTCCATATATTTAAACATTTGAAAAGCTTTAGTAAATGATAATTTTACTTTGATTCTTGGAATAGTTAACATAATATTCAGCTTGAGATAGATGCATGCTTTTATGATCTTTTGTTTGTATTGAGCTCAGTTCTGGCGGTAACTGCACATAAAAGTACAACAAATATTTCAAGAGGACATAATTGAAATGTTTAATCAGAAATCAGAATGATAAACTGTCTTATTCTAATTTAATCATTGTGCCACACTAAAATAAATAATGCATTCCAGATGGACTTAGTAATAACTTGAGATGCTTCAGCATCTCATTGAAGAACAGAGAATTTTGGGATGCATTTTGTTAGTAGTTCACGGGACTGCAGCGTGTACTTAAAGGGAGAAGTGTATTTAAATATAAAATGCTCATTGAGTAGTTGACCACCTCTTTGTGTGAATTTTTTTCCCGGTGAGTCAGTGAAGATCACAAAAATCAGCTCCTCTCCCCTGCTAGCATGGCACCAAAGCAAGACATGAAGGCCTCGACTAACATAGCCAATTAAATGAAAATTTGGAAGATTATTCGCGCTTTCACTGTGTTCCTGGGTTCTGTGTCAAAGTTTCAATTGAATTAAGATAAAACCATTGATGTCCTAGATCTTGTTTGCAGGTACTTCTATTGCTTACCATATTTATTGTGGAAAACACCATTTCCAACCCTCCTACGGTATTCAATTTAATACTCAAACTTCTTTGTTTGCTTTAGTTGTATGGTATTTTCTGTTGACAAGTTTTCGTTTTGTACTGCAGCTTACTTTTGTTTGCAGCTGTAGAGTTTTGCTGGAATGTCTTCCCCTCCAACACTTACTCATCACTTGTCCTCCTCTGTGTCCATTTGATCATATTGGGCGGTCTATGGATAAGTTCACCAGAATATCCATATGTAGAAAAAACAACTGATAAATCCACATCTAAGAAGAAGGCCAGATAAAACACTACTTGTTTTCTATTGCCCGAGAACTCGCTATGCATGCGAACGACAATATTATCTCCCCTCATCTCCTACCACCATTGTGTTAAACTCTGATGCTCTGATCAAGAGGCGTCGTCTGATTATACTGAGAGTAGTTTTTGTTTCTGTTTCTATTTGTAGTGATAATGCTTACATTTCTTAGATGGTATACAAAACCAGAAAGCTGGTCACAACCACACACAGAGATCATCATCCCCATGGCATCAAGGATTAATATTTTGTGGGGTTTTCAACATTTGAGGATTTCATTAGCACAAATCTGAATTAGACTTGAATATGTTGTACGTCGTTGATATTGAGATTTAGTTGATTTAAGGACATTTAGTCATTTTCGTCGAGGTTAGCTGTTCGTTTGTGCGTGCACCAACTGAGAAGTTAAGCAAGAACACTGCTTACTGCTCACGGAAACATTCAACGTATAATTAACATTGAGTTAACGTCCTTTTCACGATTCATCAGATTTTGAATTTGACGTGTCTGTAGGGTATTTGAAATCCCACTAGGAGATTTTTCTTAGCATCGTTATACCACTCGTCAAACAGTTGAAATAGAACTGAATAGGATCGGGTAGAGAACCTCGGGAAGCTCTATTAAAAGTGACAAACTAGTTAGTCAATTAGGTAGCAGTTCTTCAAGTCTTAAATATTGGGTAGAAGTGACAAATAGTATTTAATTAGGTTAAAAAATATTTTCTCAATAGTCCCAAACTTTTAACTTTTACACTTTTATCCAACAACTATCGTAGTTGTGACAACTTCAATAGTTGTCCAAACAACTTTAATAGTTGTCTGAAGTTGTCTGGACAACTACGAAATATGTTATTAGTTTAGTCCTTTTATTAATATTAAAAATAAAAAAAAGTAGAGAAAAAGTAAAGGGGGTCACTTGTTCTTTTTTTTTAATTGAAAACCTATAAGACATTTTTAGCTCATTTTTCCATGTCAATCCGTCTCAATTAGCAAACTATCCTATCTAATTTTGACAATTTATTTGATTTTTTCTTGAAAAGAGTTCTACATATTCATAACTACATAAACTACATAGTACAATGACAATCTTTATAGTTCAAATTACCGGAAAAATCGTAGTCAAAAGAAAATATTGCCATTAATCTTTTCGATAAGATGTACTACTAGTTTGCCACAATATCAATACACTAAGTTTTCGCTACATGAGGGATTCATGAAAAGAGCCCTGGACCACAAATGTCTATTGTACAACATTTCTCGTAACCTCTACGAGAGGTTGTTTTAACAACTCGAATCTATGACCTTCTAGTTACATAACAACAAATTTACCAATTGCGTCAATGTTTCCCTTTAGTTTGCAACAATATTTGTACGCAGGGGCGAATTTAAGGGTAAAAAATGGGTCACTCGAACCCGTGGTCATCCGACAAAACTCGATATATTGTTTGTATAATTTTTAAAATATAGTAAATATTAAATAAAGAAACCCATGATCACAAATGATTGGATGGCTCACTAGTTCAAGGGTTGGTTTTTGATTGTGAGGTTGAGGGTTCGATTCCTATAGAGGACCTCTTTTTAAAATCAATTAAAAAGCACCATTGTTTGTTATTTTTTTGAAAAAAATTAATTTTCCTTTTATAAAGCGTACTTTTTAAATTTCTTGAGATGCGAAATTGCATATATATATTTTTATAAATGGTTTCTTTTAATAATTCTTTTTCAATCAATAATTCATATAAAAAATGCATTTAATTTTTCTTGTGACATAATGCTCGAGATTTATCAAACTTCTAATAATTTTTCCTTTAATATTATTTTTTCCCGAAAATCGTATTTAATAGTTTTCTTATGAAAAACCTATAATCTATTATTGCTAAATTAAATGAGGCCCTCAAATTTGTGAGCCTAAAATAGTTGCATTTTTCTTAAAGGGCAGAATCGCCACTGACAATGGTGCACCCGTCTTTTTGAAATCCTGAATTCGCCTCTGTTTGTACGTATATAGTAAAACAGAAACAAGTAGAGAATAATTGGATCCGGCTCCTCTCCATGTCTCTTCTCTCCATTTTTCCCAAGTTCCTATTTGGATTAATGACATTTGGGCCATGGCATAAGTTAAAATAAATGGCTAAGATTTAATTTCCAAAGTAAATCTCTAATCATGATTTAATTAATAAATATATTATATATTTAATTTTAAAAATTACTATAAACCCCACAATCTTAACAACATTTTATCTTATTCATAAATTTAGGAGAAAAAAGTTTTCTTCCTATTTGTTTTTTACCTAGGATGTTAATTTTATTTTATTTTTAAGTTAATATTTTTATTGCATTTTTTCCTTGAATTTTTCTTTTTAACCATTAGCTATTGAAGAGTATTATTTTTCCTATTTTATTTCACCTTTTTTTTTTTATTTCCTCCAAAATTAACATTAGCTATATTTGGCAGCAGTTCAATATTTAAAAGAAAAATAAAAAAGATCCCACGTAAAAAAAAGTAATTAGGAAGAACTTTTTTTTCCTTATATTTATGGACAAGATAATATGTTGCTAAGATTGTGAGATTATAATAATTTTTAATACTATATATATATTGTATTTATTAGTTAAATCATGATTAGAGATGTACTTTAGAAAATTAAGTCTTAGCCATTTATTTTAGGTATAGTGTCATTAATCCAAATAGGAACTTGGGGCAAATGAAGAGAAGAGAAATGGAGAGGAGCCGGATCCAGAATAATTCATGTATTAACAAACACCAAATGAACATTGTATTAACCATAAAGCACTGCCAAAGCACCACTATCACCTTATTGGAATTGCAACTGAAAAGAAAATACTTCTACTTAAGTATATATAAACACTACGAAATTATTCAAAACAGCAAATTAATCAAAACAATTACACTTACTAATAATTAATTAACATCGATTAATTCGATCGTTAATTAATTTAACTCCGGCAACGAGTAATAGCACTGCAGTCACGTGTATACGGGTTAGCTTCAGCACCCGTCTTGCAGTTATAATACGACGCACCTCTTCTAGAACACGGAACACTGTTACTCTGCAGCGCACCATAGCTTATGTAATCAGTAGTTGCTAATATACGCCGATTGCTCTCCGAATCCATTTCGAATTCTCCGGCAGCCATACACTCCGCTATCGAACCTTCGCAGCTGTCGGCGGATTTCATCGGAATCCAACCGCTCACGTCGAAATCTCCGCCGGTAGCATCGCCGGAGAAAATCAAAGCTGCGATCAACAATGAAGAGATGATGAAACTGGAGGAAAAGGACTTCGCTTCCATTGTTGATGAATTTTTCAATGCTAATCGGTGCGTTATCTTCCTTCTCTCTTACTCAATATATATAGAGAGAAAAAAAAAAAACAACTGGATTATTTTATTTTTTTCTGTAAGTTCTAACTACTACTGCTACTGCTACCATATTCTCACTGTTTTTAGCTCAACGACAATAGGGCGGGATTGGGATACTATGGATTTTAAAGTATTTTTGGCCTTTTTCGTATTTACCAAAGTGCCAGTCTCAAAATTAATGCATGTCCAAAATATATTTGACTCTATTTAAGTGGGTGCGAAAAATCGAATAGAAAAAAAGTTATTAGGTTATTGAGTTAATGAATTTTTAATGATTTTATATATAAAAAATTTATTGTGTTATTGGTTCGGTTTTGATTTTTAATGTTGTTTTATTAGGTAAATCAATAACCTATTAAGACGATAGTAATTTCTTATTTTACCCTTCATTGATATTAAATATTAGTAATTATTTAACATAACTAGACACTATATCAAGTACTCTACACTATAATTTATATAATTAAATATTATCTTTCTTGTTTCACTATATCAAAGCATTTACAACTGATTTTAGGAGTGTCAAAAATGAATCCAAACATAGGTAACCCGCCCAATTCGTCCAGAATTTTAAGGGTTGGGCTCAAGATAATTTGAATTGGGTTCAATCTCAACTCATTCAAGCCTAACCCATTTTAAGAGAATCCTCAATTGAGCCCAATTCAATCTCCAATTTCAACCCGTTTTAAAACTCTTTACTAAGATATGTTTCTATATTAAAGGTATGAACTATTATCTATTTAACATCTTTAGGATTTATCTATCCATTTGTTACTTTATAAAAAAAAAAATTGAGCAAAAATTCGAGTAATCGAGTAAAATTGGGTGGGTCAAGACCCAACCCATTTGAGCCCAAAGTAAACTTGGGCGGGTCAAGACCCAACCCGATTTTTATCTCAACCCATTTTAATATCTCCAATTTCAACCCAACCCGCCCATTTGACACCCCTAGCTGATTTGTTTGTTTCACTGTATCGCGCCAAATTATCAGAGAAGTGAGAAGTTATATATTTATTTTATGAGTATTTTCTTATTGGGTAAATCGAAAGCGCAACTGTTAACGACCAAAAATGATAAATCGAAAATCGACAAAATATTTTATTGGTTTGTTATTGGCTTGGCATATTTAAAAATTGAAAATCGATAAACCGAACCGATTGATGCACACCCATATGCTAAGGTGTGTTTGATAGGAAGGAAAATATTTTTTTGGGTAATAAACATTTGTATACTATAATTTAAATATAAGGAGAGGTGGATAGTGGTGAAGCTAAAAATTTCATTGAAGGTGTTTAAAATTAAATATGCACGTAAAGCACATGATTTTTTACCTATATATTTTATATCATTTTTTATTTATATAATATAATTTTTCGATAAAAAGTGTTCGATTGACCATCTATGTAGCTACGCCAGTGGAGGTGGGGATGATGGGGATAGGGGCTATGGGGTGGAGTGAAGATGTGTTGTGGTAGAGGATGGGGAGGACATAATGTAAAATGCTACTTGCGTAAAACTTATTTTCTCAACATTCATTAGAAAAATTAAATCATTTCTCAATTTATAAAACTAATTTTCCTAAGTATTCCCTTCGTCTCATTTTATGTGGCACTTTTTGAATTTTAAGATTCAAACAAGTGTAACTTTGACTGTAAATTTTTCATAGATCTTTTAAACATTTTGAATTATCAATTGTTGTGACTTATAGTACTTTTTATGTAGTTTACAAATATATAAATTTCATTTAATTTTTTTTTGAAGATTTCATGCGAAAATTCCCGATCAAACTTAAATTGTTTGACTCTTGAAAAACGAAAAGTGCCATATAAATTGGGACAAAAGGAGTATATAATTATGTGGGAAGGATTTTAAAGTGTAAAGTTGAGTTTTTATAGTGGGAAAATAGTTAATAGTTGTGATCCAAAGGATTCACCGTCATAGTTATAATCCCAACATTCTCGAAAACAATTTCACCATATGAATGCACATGTACCACTTGTATCAATAATTAACGTGTTACTAATTACAAAAAATTAAATAAAAAATCCAAGATTAAGGGTATATGAAAGAAAATCATTTATCTACATTTGGTGTTTGCACCAACTTAATTATGAGCTGCTCATGATTAAAAAAAACACAAATCATGTCTTCTACGTAATTTTATTATATTAATAATGTTCAGATCATTTTATGTACATCTCAATTATTTAATTTCTCCCATCAACACATATATCATATAGTGAATAATGTGTATTCTCATGCATGTAGCATACACATTGAATGTGAACAATTTCTTTTTTTATATTAAAATTTATTTTCATTATAATTTGAAAAATAAAATATAATGAAATTTAGGGGAAAGTAGAGTTTATTATTAGAAGTATATGGTCATATTGATTTAGTATAAGAGTTTAGTTGTCCTAATCTTAGACCTAATCATAATATATAATGATAGTGGACGTAAGGAAAATCAAGGATTATGGTGGTCGGAGAAGAAATAATATTAATTTCAATGGATATAATAATAATACTACTACTACTAATAATAATAATATGATATTAATTCAAATGAAAAATGAAGCTTCTTTGGCAATGGGTTTCGTTTATTTACCAGTTCAAACGCGTTACTCATTGCTGTTGGAAAGTTCAAGTCATCATCAAAATAGATGAACCTTTCAAAACCTACCAAAGAAAATGATATCAATCTTTCTATATTATTATTATTATAGATTAATTTATTATATTTTCTTTGTTATCTAATATTTTTCTTCTACAGAGGTGTTTGGTGTTTTCATACTTTAGTCGTTAGCAAATTGTTTCGTAATTATCCTTTGTTATATACGTAGCTCCAATGCAAAATAGATACTCCATGTGTCTAAATTTTTCAAAATTAAAAAAGAAGAAAAAATTCAACTCAAGGAGACTTGATTTTGTAATTCACTTGCATATTTTTTCTTGAGATTTTCATTTTTACACAAACATTTTTAAAAGTTATCCTTGAGAGTAGAGCTGTCAATATGGGCTGGCCCACCGCATCCGGGCTGACCCATACAAACTTTGAAATTTGACGGGTCAAGTTGGGCTAGCCCATTTTTGGTGTGGGCCAGAAAATGGTCGGCTCAGCCCACAAGTACGTGGGCTACGGGCTTGTCGGCAGTGACGGACCCAGGATTTTCGTTCAGGGGGTTCGAAAAATAAAAGTATAAACGTGTAAATAAGCCAACAAAATAAAAATTTCAAGGAAGTAGTAGTATATAGTTTATAGGTACAATTTTTAGGAATGGGAGTATGGGACCCTTGAATTTTTTGGGTTTAACACCACATTTTATTAAAAAAAAAAAAACTAAAAAATCATGAAAATCGGAACTGGAACTAAAAAACTAAAAAAAAACTGAAAGTAAAAAATTAAAAAATAAAACGCTAACCCAGGGATTCGATCCCTGGACGTCAGGCTTAATTTTGAAGGGAGTTGCCGGTGGGCTATCTCCTTCACCTTGTCATTGAGGGGGTTCAAAATATATATATCCACATAAATCCAGAAAATTCACCTTATATATACAATGTAATTTTTTATCGAGGGGGTTCGGGTGAACCCCCTGGACAACACGTGGGTCCCCCCTGCTTGTCGGGTCAACCCTCTTTTCTTAAAAGTATTTTTTAGAATTTTTTGAATTAAATTATAATTTTAAAATATTATCATAAATATCGACAAAATAATATTACATGGTGCTAGTGTTACTACTTGTTAATCAAATTCACAAATAAAATTATCTTTATAATATTTATTAAGTTTGATTTCAAGTAAAAACATAAATAGCTAAAACAAAAATTAACCTAAATGTTTTTCAATTATCATAATAAAACACAAAAAACTACAACAATATTCCATAGGCTACGGCCTATGTAGTGATTCCTAGAAATTTTAGGGAATTTTTATTTTATGTAGTACATATTTTATAAACATAATTTGTATTTAAATTGTAATATTTCAAACTTTAAACAGATTTTGAGTTTAGACTCTTGTTATTTTTAATACGCTATTTTATTTTTATTTTTTAATTAATTTTTATTTGGCCCATGGGCCGACTCTATCCATATTTCTCAAGCCCCACAAATCGTCAGGCTTATTCAAACCGGGCTAAAAAACTCTTTTCTTAAATGAGCTCCAAAAATCGTAGCTCAACCCTACAAATCACGGGTTAGACCAGGCCGGCCCGACGGGCCTAGCCCATATTGACGGCTCTACTTGAGTCCTATAAAGGGTCTGAGGTAAAAACTTTTTCAAATAGTGAGTAATATTAGGCCAAAAATCAAAGAGAAGGCAAAATTGCTTAATTTTGGATAGTTCAAAGGGCAAATTGCTTTTTTCAGTAATAAATTCTTCCCATTTGTCTTAGTTTTGGTGGACAAAGTTACCTTATATTTGTTTATGGTGGAATGTGATAGATCTCCCGTGAAATTAATCAAGGTACGAGAAAGTTGGTCCGAAAAAAAAAATACTATATTATTTACAGAGTCAAATAATTTTTTCCCCAAATTAACCGACTTCAAACATGTTTTAAATAATGTTATGATTAATAGTAGTACTTTTTTTATAGGCTAAAATATGTCAAATGTTACTTAAAGCAAAAATAAGAAATTGATACCATGGTTACTCTTTAGAATAAAGTCCCAGGAGAAATCCTTGAAAGAAAATATGTCTAGGTGCCTTGTAGAATAGTAAATCATCACATCTATTCTCGAGATTTTAAATTTTTCATAATCTAATAAAAATTACACAAATATTTGAGTACATAAGCTTTTTAAAAAAAATGCATCAAACAGAGTGACCGTGCAGGCAAAGGAGGGACTCAAATTTTCGAAGGAATAGAATAATAAGCAATCATCTTGGTATCTTCAACCAAGGCAGTTCGACAGAATTCGATAATTTTGATTTAAAATTATATTTATTTTAAATAATTTATTAATACGTATAGATTTTTAATTTAGAATTGAGTAACTCAAAAAGACTAAAATTCAATATACATGAATTTCAAATCCTGGTCTGCCTTCACCTTATACTGTAGTTTAATATGCAAAAGTCTTCCAGGCAAAGTTATTACTAGTATTTTTTATTGGAGTAGGTTTAGAATATCTTTCTTGTTGGAACCATTCAAGTTTAAATAGTTTTTTCTTTTCTCGTTTTTATTAAAAAAGACTTGGGTTAATATTAAAAACAGATGGATCCATTAACAAATTATGAACTAAAACTCAGTTTGAACGTCTGCAAGAAAATAAATAATACTAATATTTCTCAAAGAAGTCAACTACATAGCAGAAATTACTTCCCAGCTCATTTTGTTTTTCTTTCTTTGTCCAGTTGATTGTCCCAACCTTCAATAATGAAACAAAAACCAAGACTTCAAGCACAGGTGGATTCACTTGTATGCACTTGCGAAGCCAGAAATTCCACTAAGGATATTCAAGGTTTAATGTGTGTTTTTGTGTGTGTGAGATTGATAATTTGACCTATATATGTAGTATAGTTTTCCACCAAAGGGTGTTCAACAAACCAACCTTCAACGACAAAAGTGCTTACTAAAGCTACATATCAGATCCGTGTCATAAAAAGTGTCATATAGTGGTAATTCATGTATATTGAATTAAAATCATGGATCCACCTCTAGCTTCAACAGTAGATGAATAACTATTAGTTCCATTGTTTGGATTTCTATTTCCTATGAAATTTCATTTCCTTTGGATATTCATCTGGCAATTATCAATATCAATTTATAGAATTATAGTACAGTATATGTTCGTGAAAAAATGGAACGTAAAACAGACGAGCTCGACAGGCATCAATTAGTGCCTATTATATTTCAAGTAAGGAGACTGACCGAAAATACACCAGGTAGTGAAAAGCTTTTAGCGCACAGCAAGAGAAACTTGTATTATCTTTCTAGCTTGCTTAATATTGCTTCCATTGGAGGCAGTTCCTTTAAAATTTGAGCCCAGTCAGGCATTCCCTGCAGAGTTGGTCAATATTAAAATCTAAGAATTAACCCGTAGGGGTAGTAAATTATACTTTTCTGGAGACATCTATGTAATGTCATGAGCAATTTATGTGCTGATTGTGTATGCATATAAAGCACAACATTGACCAAAGAAGAGAATTGCAGCAATTCTTTTTCACAAGTACTGACTGACCTTTCCTGATCGTCGAACACGACCATCTAGACGAAGTATAATGTAAACATCTTCACCAGGAGTCACACCTTCAGACTTCTGCTGATCCCTTATCCACCTGAAGTAGATTGAGGTTAAACAATACATCTCAATAAGCAATGGTTCTTCTAGTATGGACAGAAAGGGGAAAAAATTCAGTCGATCAACTGTGTGACGGATGTCCTTAAAAGTGGCACAATTCCCATGAAGATGTTGTGGTGAGTAATTTCAAGAGTATTAGGAACAGGTTGATACCTTTCCCACTCTACAGGTGAAACAACCTCCGCCTTGAACCGGATCTCTGACTTCAGTTTTGATTTTGCAATTATTGACTGAGTTCTTTGATCAAAATCTTCCTACAGATTGGAGAAAAATAAGAAAACCTGAACGAGATACATGCACCATTAAGATTATTGTCGTATGCTTGTTGAGCAACAAGAAACGACTTTCAATAATCCTGTAGCATGTAAAAATATATTTTGGACTTTGAGCAAATAGAAAGCAGAATCATGAACTTGACGTGCATGTTATAGCATCATGTTGTTTAAAAATGATCATTAAGTGCTACTTTCAATCTTACCCCTATGGATGGGAGGGAAGCAACTGCCTTTTGCGAAAGACCAAAACCTTTCTTCTCTATTTTTGTTTCCCTACCTTCACCCCAAATAACAGGAACTAGAAGGACTCCGCGTTTAAGAAGCTCAGTACGGAATTTCTCAGCATTTCTCATAGCGAGAGAGACTGTCTCCTTTTTTCCAGCCAAAATAACCTAACAGCAAGCAACTGGTCAAACTCCAAATACGGGGAGACAATATGTTCGAGTCGGGCATTTTAGAAAAAGAAATAGAGATACAGAGAGAACAAATAAAGGGATATCTTTTTGCTCATGAAATATAGGCATTTGTTGCAAACCTAGCAAAAAATGTTACTAACTTTCTGTCTTCAATCATCCCTCCGACAATGTAAATGTGATGGAAATGGATTCTTCTAATGAGGGAGGTAAACCATATCTTTTGATCTATTAAGCAGAATATATGGCAACAAGAACTAGACAAGTGACACCAGTAAAAGTTATACAGGACATCTCATTCTTCAAGGTAAAATTGAAGGACTCCTGACGTTTTCCACTCAACTTCTGGAAATTGAAAACAGGAAGAGTAAAGGGGAAGTTGTCTCACTAACAGGCCTCACGGTGTCTCTTAGCTGGACGAGTTCAACAATCCTATCAGTTGAAAGGCGCAAAGGCAGCCTTGATAGTGTTTCATCACGCAATATTTGTGCAAGCTGTTTCTCCTCTTTTTTGTTGTCCCAAAACAACAATGCCACAAAAACAACAATACCTGCAGAGTGCTGGTTCAAGAGATTAATCATTTTTGAGAAACAGTTCTTTTCATTCAAAAGAGTAAGTTAATATAGCCAGGAAATATAATTTACAGAACTTTAGAAGTGAACTAAATAATTCATAGCAAAGGTAGTCGTTATTTACCAGCGACATTTATAGCAGCATTTCCTGCAGTTGCCCCAAAATCAGGAGCACCATCTCCACCTTGAATTGCACGGATTAACCTGGGTATAGTGAAAAATGTAGAAATTCCAGCAGCAGCAATGAATGCCACATAGAAGAATCTTCTGACCCCCCTAAAAGGTGCTTGTACCTCACTGATGAGCTTAAGGTCTCTACGGAAACTGTACCCTATGTCTTCCCCTCCTAACCTAGCCTGTGAGGTAAACAGAAGACTAAGAGATTCAGAAACAATGAAGCAAAGCTAGAGCCTTGCGAAGTTCTGAAGATACTGTAATATAGTCAATGTGGTAAGGAACTGAATTAAATTTAGACATCCAAGCATGATGAAAACTAAAGAACTATATCCACAGTTGGAAACAAACCTCTTCCTGTAGTTCCTTAAATTCAGGCAATGCTCTGAAGGAAGCCAAATCCGGATCATTAAGGATTGTGCCAAACTTTAGGTTATACTCTTTCAAAGCAGTGCGTAAACACTCAGCAGCTTTCTTTCCTTCCCCCCTTAAGTAAATAAAGAAAATAAATAAACAAATAGAGAAATAATAAATGAGTGAAGAAGAATAAATAAGTACATATAGCTCCTTTGTGATGCTCATTAAAGTTCCAACATTATTCTTAGTGATCCTTCCAATGAAACAATTAAGCTAAGAAACATTAGGTGCCTTTACTTGCAGTTCACAAAGCTAAAACTGTGATTAAGAAATTTTAAATTCCTTTACTTGCATTTTACACGAGAAGAAAGTCACAAATATGTTTTTTTTCTTCAATGTCTCAACATGGTTTCAAGAAAATAACTACTTGTCTTTATCCAGCTAAATCAATTCAACCATGAAAGAGGCAAAGGAGAAATATACCTGTAGGCATGGCAGCATGCTTTGTTATAAAATGCTGCTTGAGCCTCCTCAGGGTTGGGATTTAGAGTAAGTGCTGTGTCGAACAGCACAAGAGCATCTTTCACCTGGAAAGATCAAATTTAATGAACAATACGGTGCATTTTGCCCATATTGCAGATGGAAATTGTAACCAACTTGTAGGAGGTTTGTACACAAACCAAAATGCATATTATTGGAAACATAAGTAAGTGGGAAATAACAAGAAAAAGCCGACTGAACAGATTTTAAATTGGTAATTTCACAAAAGAAAAATTGTTGATTAAAAAGAAAAAGATAATTTGATCAAATAATTGACAAGAAATTAACAAATCGATAGTTTTTCTGGTAATAATTGTGATTCAACCTACTAGATGCTATCCTTAAGCTTGCTATGCAGGTTCAAATAGAGATACACAAGAAACTATAACTTAGACATTCAAGCTTCTGATGTGTACAAGATTATAAACAGAAAAACTTGTTGAGTAGGAAAATCTTCGAATCATCAATCTTTTGGTACATGTTTAGTTTTAGACAGAGTGTGTTTGATGTAGTGAAAAATAAAACAAAGATGAATGCAGAGAACTCTTTGCAGCAAATCCATAATGTAGAGAAAATGCTGTGACTATTTACCAGGTCAAATAACAGAAATGACAGTTCATAATCTCATGGTGCAAATGTGTTCTTGATTCCATTATATGAAACAGATAGTGTGGTACGGTTTGCAGCAAAAATAAGCATGCTTAATGTGGATGCCACAGTAAACTGTGTCAAAACACCAATAATATTTTTTGAGGAAGAGACATCAAAGCTTACTGTAATTTGCTTTCCAATTGTAGTCCTTCTGGTCCATCTATCTCAATTTATGTGACACATTTTCTTGTTTGATGTCAAATTTACAATCTTAGCATTATTATAAAAATCCAGTCATAAGCATTTTGAAATCTAGTTGTTGTTGCAGATAAAATCTGAATGTACCTTCCAATCTTTCAAGTCACTGTCAAAAGTCCACTCTCGACCATTTTCCAACAAAGCATGATTAGGGCGGGTGCTAAGTGTAGGGGCAGAGCCAGCCCTTTAGGTACAGGTTCAACAGAACCAATAGCTTTGGCCCAAACCTCGTAGTTATGTTTAAAAAGTTCATTTCCTATGTATAAATAATATATTCAAAACTCATAAACTAAAAATCCTAGCTCCACCTCTGAGTACAACTGTTACCATAAGATTTACTCAAAACGTTATGTTCAAAAAGTTCATTTGCTATGTATAAATAATATATTCAAAACTCATAAACTAAAAATCCTAGCTCCACCTTTGAGTACAACTGTTACTATAAGATTTACTCCAAATGGAAAATTTTGAATATACATGTCAAACTAGTAAACTTGCTCAAGTTGCAGACTCTTGGAGAACACTTGAGAAACTTGGGTAACAAATACAAGGGAATAATATGACTGCAGATGATCAAATGATGGGGATATTAAAACTCAAAATCAAAACATCTATTGTCATTCATCAAATTAAATTGCATGAATTAAGAGAAATTCCTTTTATTTACTAACTTAACTTATTTGATGTCTACAACTAGTGGCGGAGCTACAACATGAAGTATATATGTGTTAACGAACCTTAATCCACCTCTCTCTGTATAAATCAACAAGAACAACATACTAAGTGTAGTCTCATGAAGCATAATGTATATGCAAACCTTATAGAGAGGTTGTTTCTAATAGACCTGAAAAACAATGCAATCATTAAGGAATTTCTGCTGCCATGAAATTGAGTCAGAATTAGGAAAATACCCGTCCTTTAGAGAAGAGGTCGAGGCCGGCATTGACGCAGGACTCAGCAGTGGGAGTGGGTTCACTGACTTGGGGCGACGATGATGGCGGAGGGGGCGAAGTAGAAGAAGAACAAATGACAAGTGAAAGACGATTCTTTGGGGGGAATTTTAGCCATAATTGTGTAGTTGTTGAGAATTTGGAAGATGCTGAAGAGAAGAAGCAGAAATGGAGGTGATGGAAGGAGGGAAGAGTTGCAATGGCCATGTTAAGATTTATCCATTCGCACTACGCGTTACAACACTTGTGGTTTTCCTAAAAGGATTTAAAATATGGACTTTTTAAAAAAAGTTTGGTTTATTAAGGGTTTTTTCTTTTTTTGGTTTATTAAGGGTTTTTTCTTTTTTTGGTTTTTCAATGTTCGAAATCAGAGGAGTATCCAGGATCTCAAGAACATGGGGGCACCATTATCTTCAAAATAGACAATTAATTCAATTATATAAATTTTACGGTGAGAATAAGTTGACGAGCAAGTAGGTAGTAGCAATCTTTATATAGTAATATATTAGCAAAAAACATCATTCACTTACAATTGTCCTCGACGAGTTTTCATATTTTGAAAACGGCAATAATGGCATCATTACTTACATTTTTAAATATACCACGCTCTATATAGCAAACTAAACAACCATTCAAAAGATCTTCATCCATCCTATTACGCAAATCATTCTTTATGTACTTCATTGATGAGAATGCTCTTTCCACGCTTGCGG
>JAJOOO010006168.1:0-11738 GCA_029582685.1 Solanum piurae
AGTCCTAAAGGCCGATGAGTTTGATTATCCCTATTGAACTCGTTCACTACCAACATAACGTGGAATATGGGATGTTGTTGTTACTATACTGTAGGTACTCCTCCTCCGATTTTCTATGAATGGTTTCATTAAGGTTTTGCAAGAAAATCAATCATCACCAAAATATTTATAGGCTAACTAACACACACGAAAAACTGAAAAAATGGTCTAATTCTTGTAAATTGGTCCGTAAATATCGAAAATGGACTCTAAAAATTGTGAGACTGTACTTATTGTTCCCCTAACTACCTGCGGAGGGTTTCGTAAAGATTTCACAAAGAAATCATCTGGAAGCTATTTCATAAAATATTCATAGGCTAACTCACACGAAAAACTGAGAAAATCGTCTAATTCCTATATATTGACCCATAAATGTCCAAAATGAACTCTAAAGATTGTGAGATTGTGAGATTGTATGTACTTCTCTCTCAACTCTATAAGGAGGGTTCCGTAAAGATTTCGCATATAAATCGTCCGAAAGTCATATCAACAAAATATTCATAGGCTAACACATACGAAAAATTGAGAAAATCACATAATTCTTGTAAATTGACCCGTAAATGTCAAAAATGGACTCTAAAAATTGTGAGATTGTACGTACTACTCTCCCAACTACCTATGAAGGGTTCCGTAAAGGTATCACAAAGAAATCGTCTGTAAGCTTTTTCACCAAAATATTTATGGGTCAACACACACGAAAACTGAAAAAATTGCACAATTCCTGTAAATTGAACCCTAAATGCCTAAAATGGACTCTAAAAGTTATGAGATTGTACGTACTGGTCCCCCAACTCCACTCGAAGGGTTCCGTAAAGGTTTTGCAAAAAAATCTTTCAGAAGTCATATCACCAAAATATTTATAGGCTAACTAACACACACGAAAAATTGAGAAAAATCGCCTAATTCCTATAAATTATCTTTAAATGCCCAAAATGAATTCTAAAAATTGTGAGGCTGTACGTACTGCTCTCCCATTTTTCTACGGAGGATTCCGTAATTTTTTCACAAAGAAACTGTACCGAAACCATAGCATCAAAATATTCATGGGTGTTACACACAAGAAACTGAGAAAATTCTCTAATTCTTGTAAATTGACCCCTAAATGCCCAAAATGAACTCTAAAAGTTGTGAGCCTGTATGTACTGCTCCCAACTCCCTACAAAGGGTTTCGTAAAGGTTTTGCAAAGAAATTACCCGAAAGCCACATTACCAAAATATTCATGAGCTAACACACACGAAAAGTTGAGAAAATCGAATAATTATTGCAAATTGTCCCTTAAATGATCAAAATGGACTCTAAAAAAATTGTAAGATTATACGTACTACTCCCCCAACTCCCTATAGAGATGTCTGTAAAAGTTTCGTAAAGAAATCTTCTAAAAGCCATATCACCAAAATATTCAAGGGCTAACACACACGAACAAATTGAGAAAATTGTCTAATTCCTGTAAATTGACCCATAATTGCCCAAAGTGAATTTTAAAAATTGTGAGACTGTACGTACTGCTCCCCCAAACTCTCTATAGAGGGTTCCCTAACGTTTTTGCAAAGAACTCATCCGGAAGCCATATCACCAATATTCATGAAATAACACGCACAAAAAACTGAGAAAATCGCTCAATTCATGTAAATTGGCCTCTAAATATCCAAAATGGGCTCTAAAAATTGTGAGTATATATGTACTGTTCCCCAACTCCGTACGGAGGGTTCTGTAAAGATTTTGCAAAGAAATCATCCGGAAGTTATGTCACCAAAATATTCATGGGCTAATAGACGAAAATCACCTAGTTCGTTTAAATTAATCCCTATATGGACTCTAAAAATTGTGACACTGTACATGCTGCTCCCCCACTCCGTACGGAAAGTTTCAGAAATGTTTTGCAAAGAAATCATTCGGAAGTCATATTACCAAAATATTAATTAACTAATTATTACACAAAAAATATACGAAAAAACCACCTAATTTCTGTAAATTGACCCTAAATGTCCAAAATGAACTCTAAAAATTGTGAGATTGTACATACTGCTCCCCCAATTCAGTACGGAGGGTTCCGTAAAAGTTTCGCAAATTAAACGTCTGAAAGTCATAGAACCAAAATATTAATGAGATAACACACATGAAAAATTGAGAAAAAACGTTTATTTTCTGTAAATTGCCCCCTAAAATTTCTCAAAATGGACTCTAAAATTGTGAGACTATACGTACTGCTCCCCCAACTTCCTACAGAGGGTTCTATAAAGGTTTCACAAAGAAATCTTCTGGAAGTCATATCGTCAAAATATTCATGGACTAATACACATGAAAAACTGAGAAAATTACCTAATTCCTGTAAATTGAGCCCTAAATGTCCAAGATCAACTCTAAAGATTAATCATGAACTTTTTCTTATTATCAATCATTTTAATCTTATTGCCATATTTTGTGAGTAATAGTATAATAATAAAAGAGAAATACTAAATTAGCACAAACATACTTTTATAAATATAAAATGATACTTTATTGTTGTTAAAATACTTAGTAGGTCTCTAGCTAAGTAGCTATAGATTACAAATATTTTTCATTTTATTTTAAATTTATAGAATAAGAGTTAAAAATAAAATTGAGTTTGATATATTTTGAAAAAAATATTTGAAATAATCTTCATGCTTGATTTTAAAAGTGAAAATTGACTTAAAAATAGATTATAAATACAACTTTAAAGAATTCAGATTTTTCATGAATCGATATGTCAAATAAAGTAAAATAATTTTTACACAACTTTTTCATTAATTATTTACAATTTGTTTTCGGGCAAAAAAAACTCATTTTCTTTTTGCCATTTTCCCTAAAACCCTCACTCTTTTGCCTGCTCTTTGGCTGGGTTCCATTAAAACCCTTGGAGCAGAGCTCTGAAGTAGAAACTGCAAACGAGCAATCGGCCTGAAAATTTGGGCTTCAAATCGTAAGCCTTCTTCCGCTTTAGTTTCAGTTGTGAAGTTTTTGATTTCAGCAAAAAAAATTGTTTAGATTTGCTGATGTTTTGATACGATTGGATTTTTCATCTTCGTTTGAATGCTTCACTGTAAAATATGAGAATCAAATAGAAGGGGAGTCTTGACGTAACTGATAAATATATGACCCGGAGGTTATGGGTTAAGTGGTGGAAACCGCCTCTTGTAGAAATGCAGGTTAAGACTCTGTACAATACACTCTTGTAGTCCGGCCTTTGTGGACCACATATAGTGGGAGGTTTAGATCACCGGGCTCTAGAAGGAAACAAATAATTAGCATTCACTTAAAGATAGAATTTGGGGATCAAAATGGTATGCTAGTTTTGCAATGCTTTAAGGCTTTGATTCCCGATATTCAATTTTTTGCAATGGTTCAGTTGTGTTGGAGATGAGAAGAAAGAATGATTTGGTTTTGGAAGAAAACAATTGAAATGCTGAACTATGAAGAGAAGAAAAGATGCATGCTAGGCATTTTTTGCTTTTAGTTTTCTTTTGTGTACTTGTGTTGATTTCTAGATTGTAGAATGCGGAAAGATGGAAACAAATACTATGATTCGCTAAATACTTAAAAAGTTTCTATGCTTCTCTAAAAGATACCATGTGGGAATGGCCAGCTACAAAACTTTATTCTTGAAATGTGGTTGGAATAAAGCAGAAATTTGTAAGGGAACTGCCACTCGTACTTGTGTATGTATACCTGCATCTTTCTCATTACATAAACATGTCACTTTCTGGATACAAGCTGCTATTGATGGTTAATAGTTCTACTTGTATATTTGTGTAAAATTGCTCTTAAATTAGTCCCCCCACTAATTGTGCTTTATACCTTGTTATGGCAGGGGAAAAGAAATCATCTTGCATTGTTTTGACTCCCATCCTTGCTCCTGCTACAATCTCATTGTTTCTGTCTTTGTTCAGCTGGAAATTGATTGGCAGGAGGTATGGGTTATGATTCTACCATGTCCAATACGACAGAGGACTCAAACCAGGGAATTGACAAGCAGCACCTTGCTTCTCCCATTAAGAATTTGGTGGACAAGTATCAACTTGTTCCAGAATTCCTAAAGGTGAGAGGTTTGGTGAAGCAACACTTGGACTCCTTCAATTATTTTGTTAGGACAGAAATAAAGAAGATTGTCCGAGCGAATCAGGAGATTAGATCAACATTGGACCCCAATATTTATCTTAGGTACAGGGATGTCCACATTGGTGAACCATCAATGGTTTTTGATGCTGTAACTGAGAAATTATGTCCACAGAAATGCCGACTATCTGACCGTACCTATGCGGCACCAATTTATGTCACCATTGACTACACGACAGGAAGTCATGGGCAAACATCAGTGTCAACAAAGAAGAATGTTATCATTGGAAGGATGCCAATTATGCTTAGAAGCAGTTGTTGCGTGCTATATGGGAAAGATGAAGATGAACTAGCAAGACTTGGAGAATGCCCACTTGATCCTGGAGGATATTTTGTAATCAAAGGCACTGAGAAGGTAATTTTAATTCAAGAGCAGCTCTCGAAGAACAGGATAATCATTGATACAGATAAAAAAGGTTCTGTACAAGCATCTGTTACCAGCAGCACAGAAAAAACAAAGAGCAAAACAATTATAAAAATGGAGAAAGAAAAGGTATACTTAGAGTTGAATATGTTCAAAACCAAGGTCCCCATAATGGTTGTCATGAAGGCCATGGGAATGGAGAGCGATCAAGAGGTTGTGCAAATGATAGGAAGAGATCCTCGGTTTAGTGCTCTGCTTTTGCCATCAATCGAGGAGTGTGCAGATCTCAAGTTGTATACACAACATCAAGCACTGGAGTTCCTCGAGAGTGACAAGATGCTTAAAATGCCTTCATATTCTACTGGCCCAGTTGAGAAGGGAGCCCGAGCTTTGAGTATTCTTCGTGACATATTTCTTGCAAATGTTCCAGTCCATCAACAT
Organism: Solanum piurae; assembly: GCA_029582685.1. Classification (NCBI taxonomy): domain Eukaryota; kingdom Viridiplantae; phylum Streptophyta; class Magnoliopsida; order Solanales; family Solanaceae; genus Solanum; species Solanum piurae. The sequence goes on from JAJOOO010006168.1 coordinate 4,980, forward strand.
AATTTCCGCAAAAAATGCATATATGTTGCAGTAATGATGAGGCGCATGATGGAAGCAATCTTAAACAAGGATGCAATGGATGACAAGGACTATGTGGGGAACAAGAGATTGGAGCTCTCCGGTCAGCTACTATCTCTCCTTTTTGAAGATTTGTTCAAGACGATGAATGATGAAGCTAGGAGGACAATCGATACTCTTCTAGCCAGGCCAAGTCGCTCCAGCCGTTTGGACATTTCTCAATACATAGTCAAAGATAGTATTACTATGGGCCTGGAGAGAACCCTATCTACAGGCAATTGGGATGTTAAACGATTTAGGATGCACAGGAAGGGCATGACTCAGGTTGTTGCTAGGCTATCATACATTGGATCATTGGGTCACATGACAAAGATCTCACCACAATTCGAAAAGTCTAGAAAAGTTAGTGGTCCTAGAGCACTGCAACCTAGCCAGTTTGGCATGCTTTGCCCTTGTGACACACCAGAAGGTGAAGCTTGTGGATTGGTGAAAAACTTGGCCTTGATGACTCATGTTACGACGGATGAGGATGAGCGCCCAATCATGTCTTTGGTACAGTTTCTATTATTTATGTTCCTACCGCCTGATATTTAAGTGTGTAATGAAGTAGGACAAGTAGTATCGTGAATTTTTATTTGGTTATTTCTTAACTCTGAGCTTTTACACTTGATATTATAGATCTCAAAATCACAAGCAGAGTTTATAAAAGTTAAAACCAGAAGTTGAGGATTATGTTTAGAAGCTTTCATGGAGACAAGGAAGCCCAGGAATGTGATTGTTTCTTGTTAATCTTTCGATCCCAATGTTTTGACCATATTACTACATCAATTTTTATATTAAACTAATCTACCTGTGTTATAGTTACTGTACCTTTTTAAGAATGTTCTGTCATAATTTCTGTAGTACTTTGTTGCTTCTTCACTCTCGTTATTTTCTTTTTTCGAATTGCTTTGAAGTGCTTTTACTTGAGCCGAGGGTTATCTGAAACAACCTTTCTACCTTCCAAGGTAGGGGTAAGGTTTGCCTACGCACTATATGTTGTAAACTAATCTACCTATGGAATGTTATGTATTAGTTGTTTGTTTTTCGTAGGAGAAACAAGTGATGAAAAAGTTTAAATTCTAATTGAACTGGTGAAAACAACATAAAGACAGCTCCTTATGTAGGATTTCTAGATGAGAATATGAAAAATTTTATCCTTAGGATTTCTAATTATGGGAATATTCTCATGTGTAATCTAGATATAGCATAGCAATCTAATTCTTCTTATCTTAGCTTGATTGTTTCCTTGAAAAAAAAAAAAATCAAAAGAAAAAGCACGGGGATGATAATTTCTTCTATGTGACTAGGAGCTTGTTAATTGTTGAAATTTGCCCAGCGGGATTTGATGGGGTTATAATCTCCAAAATGTAATTTGCTGATTGTAATCTTGTGCTCTGTAATGATTTCACATATCTTTGTATTTTCCTTATCATACTTTCTATGTTTTAAAAACAGTTTTGCACTTAGGATCAACATGATGAAACTTGTTGGTATCACAGGCTCTGCATGCTATACTTATTTAGGGATTGCTTTGGTACTATGATATTGATAACTTTGGAAGTGTATGCTAGTAGAAAATGTTGAGAAATTTTAGTCTCGAATATTGGAATGTGACAAGTCTAAATGGACCAAAATGTATAGTCAAGAATGAGGAGAACCATACTTTCCTTGCTTCACGTTGGTCTTCGTAATTCGTAGAGAGTTGGTAAGGGTCATGTTGAAAAGGTGAGCTCAAAGAAAGTGAGACTGTCATCATCTCCTTAGGCCTTAATGGACTGACTTACCTGGTACAATTGATGGTAGTAGGTTGTAAGAGATAGTTAACTTCCTATTTTGTTGTATTTTGCGTTAATAGCCACAGAAAAATCCAACTTTTCAGTTTGTGCTAGTTTCAATTAGTAAAGTTCCCACTTCATTTCTGTGACATGTGGAACAGTGCTACTGCTTGGGTGTTGAGGACTTGGAACAACTTTCGCCAGAAGAACTTCACATGCCAACTTCCTATCTTATCACATTAAATGGACTTATTCTAGGCAAACACAAAAGTCCTCAGGTATGTTCGAAGTGAAACAACTATATTTCTCAAATTTCTGCATCTGAAGTTAGGCTTGTTGTTTACCTTTCACCAATAATCTGTTCTTTTAATTAGCGATTTGCTAGTGCAATGAGGAGGCTACGGAGGGCTGGTAAAATTGGGGAGTTTGTAAGCATCTTTGTGAATGAAAAGCAGGTAATTTGATAGTTGGTTCTTTTGCATCTCCGTCCTAGTATTGATTTTGTCACTTGATAAAACTACCTATACTGGGGTTGAATCCCTTTTGGTTCAAGCTGCCAGGATGAAGACTGGATTCAGAGCCTTATAGACAATTCTTATATCTCTGGTAGTTTTTGGTTAGCATTGCTCCACCACAGTGATGCTGTTAGCAAAATATTTGCATTTTTCCTCTTTGCTTTTATCATTTGAAATATGATTTGAATGATTATATATAAGTCGGAGGAAATCTCTTGCAGCGTTGTGTCTACATTGCTTCAGATGGTGGACGTGTTTGTCGTCCGCTTGTCATTGCTGACAAAGGTGTTTCCAGGATCAAAGAGCACCACATGAGAGAGTTGAGGGTACTCATCTTACCTGGATCTTACTTCTGAGCTGTATGTTTTCATGTCAGTTCCACATCTGATCTGATTTTTTTTGTTGAAGGATGGTGTGCGTGACTTCGACAGCTTTCTAAAGGATGGTTTGATAGAATATCTTGATGTCAACGAGGAGAACAACACATTGGTCCGTGTCAAGCAAATGATAAGTGCATTTTATGTTAAAGAGTATTAATTACTCCAGAACTGACTGCAATAATGCATGTTTCTCAGATTGCTCTATACGAAAAGGAGGCGACACCAGAGACAACACATATTGAGATTGAGCCTTTCACAATCTTAGGTGTTTGTGCTGGTTTGATACCGTATCCTCATCACAATCAGTCCCCCAGGAATACCTATCAGTGTGCTATGGGTAAGCAAGCTATGGGAAACATTGCCTATAACCAGTTGAATCGGATGGATGGTTTGCTCTACCTTTTGGTGTATCCTCAACGCCCTTTACTGACTACAAGAACGATCGAGCTGGTTGGGTATGATAAACTAGGGGCTGGTCAGAATGCGACTGTTGCTGTGATGAGTTATAGTGGCTATGACATTGAGGATGCAATAGTAATGAACAAGTCTTCTTTAGATCGAGGTTTTGGGCGTTGCATAGTGATGAAAAAATATTCAGCCATATGTCAGAAGTATGAGAATGGCACATCGGATAGAATAATTAAACCACAGCGTCAAGGATATGAAGCTGATAAGATGCAAATTCTGGATGATGATGGAATGGCTGCTCCAGGAGAAACTATTCGAAATCATGATATCTATATCAACAAGGAGTCCCCTACAGTCACGAGGACTCCAGTCACGTCTCCTATGGGTTTGCCAGATAGTGCATACAAGTCAAGTAGACAAACTTATAAAGGTCCTGAAGGGGAGACAGCTGTTGTTGATAGAGTGGCTCTTTATTCTGATAGAAACAACAATTTAAGCATCAAATTTATGATCCGTCATACCCGTAGGCCTGAGATTGGTGACAAATTTAGTAGTAGACATGGGCAGAAAGGAGTCTGTGGCACCATTGTACAACAGGAAGATCTTCCATTTTCTGAACGTGGCATTTGCCCTGATCTTATTATGAATCCTCACGGATTTCCAAGCCGAATGACAGTGGGAAAGATGATTGAGCTCCTTGGAAGTAAAGCTGGAGTTTCATGTGGTAGGTTTCATTACGGGAGTGCTTTTGGAGAACCCAGTGGTCATGCAGACACAGTTGATGCTATCAGTGAAACACTGGTAAAGCATGGATTTAGCTACAATGGCAAGGATTTTATTTATTCAGGCATAACTGGTATGCCACTACAAGCATACATCTTCATGGGGCCAATATATTACCAAAAGCTGAAACACATGGTCCTAGATAAAATGCATGCTCGTGGGAGTGGACCTCGTGTTATGATGACAAGACAACCTACCGAAGGAAGGAGTAGAAATGGAGGTTTACGTGTGGGAGAAATGGAACGTGATTGTTTGATTGCATATGGTGCCAGTATGTTGATATACGAGCGCTTGATGATTTCCAGTGACCCATTCGAGGTTCAGGTTTGCCGAAAATGTGGTTTATTGGGGTATTACAACTACAAGCTGAAGACTGGCATTTGTTCTATGTGCAAGAACGGGGAAAATATATCTACGATGAAGTTGCCTTATGCATGCAAACTCCTATTTCAGGAGCTCCAATCAATGAACATTGTCCCACGATTAAAACTAGCAGAAGCATGAGTATGGTGCCATTTGTATCTGGAATATGATTCTTCCTTCTAGATGGTTGTCATAGCCAGATCAATTTAGTTGTTTTAAGTTTCCTCTAAAAAGAAGTAATTTTTACTATTTCTATATATACATATCTTGGCAGTGATTATTTCACAAACAGTGGTACTTATGGTTTCTATATGAGCAATGTGAGTGTTCTTTTTGCTGTGAGAAGAATAGTGTCTTCCTTTGATTCATAGCTAATTCTGCTCAATGAGTTTTTTCCTTTAATGACTTTGCAGCATATCTTGACCTTCATGAGTCCCATTTGATAATGTTGGGCAAAATGTGTTTTGAGACAAGAAAACCTCCATTTGTTGTCTGGTGGTGAAATTTGGAGACATGAACATAGCAAAGATAGTTCATTTTGGTCCATAGTACACATTCTAAGTGTTTACTTCCTAAATTAATTTGAGACAGTACCACATCATTTTAGCCTTTCTGCAGATCGTTTAGTTTCTACCCTCGTTCTCTATCAGAAGTTAGGTCCATATCCCCCTCCGCGTTTGTACTTTTTGGATGTCATAGACATGGTAGGGGTCAAGCCTAACCCCCCACACCGTTAAGGTGATGGGTTAGTTTTTTTTTCTTTGATCAAAGCAAATGTTTAACTCACAATAGTACAATTACAATTTCAAGCTATTGAATCAAACAATTGTACATACAAAATTAATACAACCAAACTAAGTGACAAATAACACACTTCCGAAATTTCCATATTTGCTGTTGCTTTAGAACTTTGATTGTATCTGAGCAACAACAGTTTCATCAACTTGAAAAGCCTTGGTAAGAATATCTGTTGCTATAGCTGGTTCCGATCCGAAAACTGCATTACCAATGCTTATAACACCAGGATTTTGACTACTCAAAGCAGCAACAGCAACAGCATTTCCATATCCCACATTGCGTTGGTAGTGAACAAGTCCAATTGGAAAAACAAACACATCGCCTTTTTTAAGGACCTTAGTAATAAGGCGATTTTCAGGATTTGAGGTTACAAAACCAACTTGAAGAGAACCTTCAAGGACTGTGAATATTTCAGTAGCTCTTGGGTGAGTGTGAGGAGGATTAGCTCCCCATGGAGCATAGTCTACGCGTGCCAGTGAGATACCTAGAGTGTTCAGTCCTGGTATTTGAGTCGCATTAACACGAGTTACCTTGATGCCAAAAGTGTTTGATGTGTTTCCAGCCAAATGTAGGCCACTGAAGAAAAAATCCTCTGAGATAACAAACTTGGGATCTTTGCAAGCTAGGCCATTTACCTTGACTGAAACAATGGGAAAAATACAATGAGTAAATCATCAAATTGTTGATATGCTAGTCCTAATATAATACTCCATTGGCTCGTTCTAGTTTCTATGACACACTTTCCTTTTTAGTATTCCAAAGAACGACACAATTCAAAATTTGAAAACGATTGTCCTTACACTTCTTCTTTGGCCTTAATGAGAAGCTCTTAAAATAAAACATATGTTATGACATGTTTAAGTTCACAAGTTTCAGAAGTCTTTATATTTTTCTAAAATAAACTTTGTGCTGACTCAAACTATGTCAGATAAATTGACACAAATGGAGTATATAACAGGAAAATGAGATTCTTATTGCGATTTACTGTTTTACAATACCTGTGCTAGCAGGATAGGCCACACAGAAATCTTGCATTGGACTTGACTCAAAAGCTAACACAGCACAGCAGAAACTTACTGCTATCAGATTCAGCAGGAGAAAGTGCTTAGCCATTTCAAGAACTCAAGAAAAGAAGCAAAACAACAATATTAACTATGCCTCAGTTCCGAACTAGCAGAAGCAAGAGTGATGGGAAAATATTGGAAGAGAAGGAGGATGTTTTCTTATATAGAAGAGAAGAAAGAGTCCATGCATGCAAAGATACTTTGAGTTTTGGTGAGTAATTTGTGTCTTTTTGAAAAGATTATGAAGGGCCGCCCAAGCACACATGAAGACTTTGACAACAATTAGCTGTCATTTGCAGAAACAAGTCAAGAATAAGAGGTTAGCTGGCTCAGGACAAAAGGAAATGGTCTAAAAGACTATTTCTTAAGGATAATAAATGTGATTCTTGAATATCTCAGATGGACAAATGGAGGAATTGTTCACGGAGGCGGAGCTAGAGTTCTTATTATGGGTTCAGCAGAACTCATTAACTAACTTAGGCAAAAAATTATTTCTATAAAATTAAGTTTCCCTTATCCACTCTATCCGACTCCATTCACTCGTTATTTGCACTTCTCCAACCAGTAATGCTGTAGTGCCTATGCTGACGACACATTAAACAAAGATACCAAT
>JAJOOO010006169.1:0-26486 GCA_029582685.1 Solanum piurae
CGGACTAGAAAGTTTATATAAACAAACTAAGATGCACCACTGATTTTGAATCTAAGAGCAAGCCAAGATCACCCTCAACATTTCAACATTTCATATAGCTTACAACCTCCAAACAGTGAACGATTTACACCTTAAGAAATGAACGACACGAATCGGGAAATGGGTTTACCTTTCTGAGTGCAGCGAACTGGACAAACAACGAGCTAGAATGCACCGCGACTTCAACACCAAAGGAGAGTTTTGGGAACTTCAGACAAAAATCCGAACCAACTTCGAACACAGACCCCTTTCAGAACCTAGAGCTTTTACACAAGCGATTTTGACCACTAACTTTAGTGATTTTCTTCAAATTTCCCTCAAAAATCCCCTCCCCCCCCCCCCCCGCACTAGAGAAAGAGAACCTTTATATAAAGAGGATTAGGTCGAAATTCTTAGGGGGGAAAAGGTGAGAATTTCGAATAGAAAAGGGACCATTCAAAAATTCAAATTCGAAATCCTTTCACCATTAAGGATAAACACCCTTTTTTTTAGCTTCAACCTTATTCCGGAAGAGGAAAGAGAGAACCGACGGCTTCGATCGATTCATTGTACCAGCTGCTCGACGTGGCTCAATCTCCTGCTGGCGAGGATGATGCGGCAGCTGGAATCGCGGAAAAGGCTGAGTCGGCAGATGTGTTTTCTCGCGTGAAGAAGACGCAGGGGTCGGGGGTCAGTTTTGGGATTTGTTCACGCGTTATGCTGTTGGGAATTGATGTATGTTGTTGGTGTATGTTGTTGGTTATGGGCTGGGACTTGGTGTGGGCTGGGTCGGGTCATTTAAGAGTAGGATTGGGAATTGGAGTGGGCTGGTAATTAAGGGAGATGGGCTGGGAAATTTGAGGCAATAGGGGCTGCTAGAGACAAGTAAAAAGGCCCAAGTTTTAGTTTCTTGATATGGTCAAGCGAATTGCTAATTCAACCAAATTGAATCGTAATTGCCAATTGTAGTTACAAAATTAACCAAATTAGATTTAATTTATAAATTCGGCTAAATCAAAATGAGGTGAATTTAAACAAGATTAATTAACAAGTTTCTTAAATTTAACAAAATAAAATAATTAATTTAATCAAACTAATTAATTCAAAAATGCTAAATATAATTTAATCTAAACTAATTAGCAAAATATTCATGTAAAAGTAAAATCTCTTCGACGCGATTTTTGAATATTTATAAGGTATACTAATTATATAAAAACATATTTATTATTTAGAAATCATAAAATGACTAAAATTACCTAAAGATAACTTAAAATATATTTGAATTTTTATAAAATTAATTATTCCAAATTATTTGAAATTAATGAAGCTCGAAAATTAATTCATATCGTGGATGTCCAAAATTGGGTGTCAACAACTACCAAACATAGTACTAAATAATGTCTTACCTAATACATGGATTATTTCTTCTAATGCGGCCTACCAAACGATCCCTTAAAATGTCACTTAGATTTATTTTTTATTAAAAAAAATCATTTTTCTTATTTTAAAACTTATTTTCTTAAAAAGAATATTTTTCAAATATTTTGATCATCAAACAAAAACACCCTGTATTACGTGTCAAAAGCTTTTCTTAATTTGTGTGTAAACATCATATCTGACGGTTTTTTTTTTATCTCGGGGGCTTCGAATAAAAATAAAAAGGAAAAATCCTCATTATCGTACACCAAACCCTAGTCCCCCTCCCCCTTTCCTCCATTTCTGAAGGTAGATCTAAGCTTTAGTTTTCTGTTTATCCACTTTTATTCTACTGTTAATTCAATTACGCTGCCTTTTCTAACTGTCTATTATGGTGCCAGTGAAGTTCTTGATGTGTGTTTAAATTATTAATCCTTTTTCCTGGGTTGGGAATTTGATCAAAATAGTTGGCTAGTAACACCTTAAAAATTGAATCTTGTTATTATGTTTCTTAGTTTTTCATTGTTTTTGCTAGAAAGCTTTATCTTTTTATTTTACTTTTTTTTTTAAGTGTGAATTCATGTTGCAGCTACATTTGATTCTTTAGATGTGAAAAAAATTGAGAGAACTACTATAAACAAATTAGCCTTTTTGCTGTAGGAATTATGAGTAAGAGGAGAGTAGTCATGTCTACACTTAATTTCATATTGTTGATACAAAATGTCTTTTTTATTGTTTTCGTAGTTTGAATTTCGTATATATGCCTCTTTGACATGCCATTAATAACAAAATAAGGTACAAAAGTTTGGTTGTTTGCTGCAAGTTCTGGTTTCTTTCTTTTCCTGAAGACTTTTATCCTCAGCATTTGTGTCTTGTATGTGCTTAATCATTCATCAGCACACTCTGTGATATGATTTTAGTAGTTTATATATTTCAATTTGTTTTAATTGTTTTGTTGTGATTCAGGTATAAAATGTCTGATCCTTCAAAGGTCGTTCATGTTCGCAATGTGGGGCATGAGATCTCGGAGGTAGATTTGTAGGATCTTTCATACTGATTAGTTTTGCTCCTTATTTTTGTTTGATAGTACTTTGATGTGTGATCAGTGAGCTCCAAATTTTCATAAGAAAGTTGTTTATGTTGTTGGTTAATGCCTTTGTTATTAAGAATTGAATATTTTTAGTGTTCGACATCTTTTTCCATCATTGTAAGCTTAAGTTCCTATGCATTATTAGTATAAATGAAAATGCTTTATACTCCTGATACATAGGGAAGAAAAAACTATGTATAAAACAGACAGTACCTTTTCTCTAATTTTTTTTTTTTTTTGACAAGTGATGTACATTCTCTAATCAAAGAGCAAGGTATCTGATGTAACGGTGTTCTGAAAAAAAAAACATAAAATAGTGAAACAGATGCAGAAAGAAAGTCACTTTGTCCATTGTTGCAATTCAGTCTGTATGTTCCATACCCCTCTCTGAACTTCTTGAAAAGGTGAATCAGTCAAAATATATCTTGTGGGGCGCGTCCTGGGGGTGAGTGGGATGGGAAGTTGAAGTGTCTATAGATCTCTTGAAGATCAAGTTACTGCTGTCTTTTTACCTCTCAACTCTTGGTTTATGGTGTAGGCTGAGTTTTGAAAGAGAATCAGTTTGGAGTGATCCGTCTATAGTGATAGTGTTTATTCATTTCTTCTGAAAGAGCGGCACTCTTTTTGCTTTAGTTATAATAAACATTAGATCTGAAAATGGAGAGCATTACTTCCTTTGTGTTCATTAATTTGGGATCAATTAAATCTTCCTCCAACTCCATATACCCAGAAACTACTGATATGATGGAAAATAATTGATTTGTACAGTAATTTGGTTTTTGGTTCTTTTCCAGAATGACTTGCTTCAACTATTCCAACCATTTGGCGTCATTACCAAACTTGTAATGCTTAGGGCAAAAAATCAGGTGCTTTTTTCATACTTGCACACTGAATGACACTCATAAATTTATTAATTTACTGGTTCTAATTTTTTTTTAATAACTTGTGCCTTTAGGCCCTCTTGCAAATGCAAGATGTCCCTTCAGCTGTAAAGGCATTGCAATTCTACTCAAATGTTCAACCCAGCATAAGGTACCTTGTAAGAGAGAAACTAGTATTCTGTTTGGAGAACTCTATGTGAAACTTTTTGAATCATCTGTGTTTTCCAAGCTTTAAGCTGCACAATTCTTATCAGAATGTTCTGTAGGACCTTGATTTGTGACTCAATTTCTTGTCCTATAGGGGGAGGAATGTTTACGTTCAATTCTCATCTCACCAAGAATTGACAACTATGGATCAAAATGCACAAGGCCGTGGAGATGAGGTAAGGAATGTTCCTTTTTGTATGTTGGTTCTTGGATCACTGATATTGAACTCGGTCCTATACAGGACTGGGTGATTTACTGACAATTTCTTCTGTCCTCCGTAAGACTAGAATTTGAGCTAACTGTATTTGCATTATTATTCTTTTTTAATCCCGATGTGCATTTATCAGCTTCATGGTAAATTGAATTTGTTTTTTCGTTTTTGATAAGAAGAGAGTTGCTGTAAATTGAATTTGTTTTTTTGTTTTTGATAAGAAGAGAGTTTCTACTATGATTTGTTCATTCTATAGAAGATCTAAGCAGAAGTTTTCACTCTATGGCTGTGGTATTGAGTATTTTAAGGCTAATTTTGTAACTTGACAAATAATTAATGAAGTTCATTGGGATGAGAAATGACTATCTCTGTGCATGTGTTGACTATAATTAAAACATGCCCAAATCTCAAGATACTCAACAATTTTTAAGAAAGAATACTAGAATTATGTGATGGCTAACGCAAGTTACGGAAATCAATGGAGAAATAACTGAGATTTAATGATTACACTAATTTGATAGACTAATTAGCTTTGACTTGCCACATTTCACTACATTAAGCTGCTTGAGTGCTTCTTCTCTTGCAAATGTCTTTTAATGGAAATCATGCAATGCGGATAAAGGTGTTCAAGTCTTGCCAACTAGCCAGACAAGCAGAATAGTGGAATGGCTTGTTACTTGCATTGTGCCAAATCTTTGTTTTTTTGGGGTGGGTGTTGCCTGCAGTACACTGTTGCCAAAACTGATTCTTTCAGTGCAGAACTTCAGTATAAGTCTTTAAACACTGTAGGCTTCCTACAGGCAATGTTTATACCTCTCGATGACTTGAAAGAGAAAACAGGCTATCCATAAGGTAACTGTAATCAGAAGAGGGATAAGGGAAGGATCAGATGACTCTGCTCTATTAAAGCATGTGACTGTGCTCTATTAAAGCATGTGAGAGCCCACCGTAGCCACCAGTTTTCATACTTCCCAGTATTCTCTACAATCATCATAGTGATCTGACTGAATATATCCAAAAGCAGGAAGAATCAGCATTGCTCTTCTAAAAATAATCTGTTTGCTTCTTTCAGTTTTACGTGATGCAAAACTTTCCCAGTAAGGCTCAAAAGATTTTCAGCAAATGTCACTTTGTATGAAATAATTAGGAGACATGACACTGATGAAAAGGATCATGCACTGGGCTAACATCTTAAAGTCAAATACTTATAACTTTCTGTATTCTCTTGCTTACTGTCTTTGCTCTTTTGTCATTATCTCTTGCTTCGTGATCTGTCTTTATGCCTTTCTTTAGTGCTGAACCAAGATGAAGCATTTCTTTTGTGTTCTTTTCTCCTTTCTGTCATCTATTTCTCTCTATTCATTTCTTCTCTTCTCTCTATGCTGCTTTGCTGTTCGGCTCTCTCTGGACTCTCAGCCTAATCGAATTCTCTTAGTCACAATACATCACATGCTATACCCTATAACCGTGGATGTGCTGCATCAAGTGTTTTCTCCACATGGATTTGTAGAGAAGATTGTCACATTTCAGAAGTCGGCTGGTCAGCACCTTCAAGTTTCTCTATCTCTCTCTATCTCTCTATGTTCTGTTCATGATTTGTTTCTTGTTTTGGATTTAAAACTATCTGGAGTATATGGAAGGAATGGATCAAGAGAGGAAAAAGGATCTCTTTCTTGTATCATAGGACTTCAATTTATGGATTTAAATCATTTGTTTTTCGTTCTTATTTTAATGTTTCATGGAGGATATTTGAGCTTATAATAATTATGTTTGCATTCTTGGCCATATCTCACGCAACTCTTGTTTCTTATGATATTTCTAAACGTAGGTTTTCAAGCTTTGATCCAGTATCAAGTACAACAGAGTTCTGTTTCTGCAAGGAACTCACTTCAGGTGTGTTTATGATATATTAAGATCACTTGATTTATATGGACCCCTTCAGGTTGTTTTATCATTTGAGATAAAATAAGCTTTAGTGCATACAATTTTCTTGTAGGGGCGTAATATATATGATGGCTGCTGTCAGCTTGACATACAGTTCTCTAAGTAGGTTTCAGCTCAATCTGAAAGTTATAGTACTCTCATCTCTGCATGCAAATATTTCCATATTTTTTCTCATTTACTGTGATGGATGTCTTAACCATAAACTTATTTATGTTTCAGCCTAGATGAATTGCAAGTGAACTACAATAATGAACGTTCAAGGGACTTCACTAACCCAAATCTACCATCAGAACAGAAGGGCAAATCCTCTCAAGTAGTTTATCTTGTCCTATTATTACTAGGGAAGTGTGTGTTTTCAACATGAGTTTGACTTCATATTTTTCATTTGTGTGACAGCAAGGATATGGAGACATGTACTCCTTCCAAGGTTCTGGAGCTCATCCAGGTGCTTACTGCTTATCGCCTTATCATACTGTAGTCAATGCCAAATATTATTCTAGTTTGCTTACTGTAATTTTTCTTCTTGGTTTTCCAGGTGGATTTCCTCAGGTGTGCATCTATCTCATCATCTTTAAAGTATTTAAAAAACTTGTTAGTTTTGGGTTGATGATACCTGACTATCATATTGTTCCATTTAAATCCTCCCATTTTAATATTTAGATATTTTGGATTCTCTTGAACCAACAATTTTCTACTGGCTTTACATCTCTCACAAGACTAAAAGACTCCTAACAAACATTTGTAAACGTACTCACATTATTAAAGTTCAATCCCAACTAATTGGTCTTGCCTATATGAATTTGTTTCTTCTATTGTGCTCTATTTTTTGCTAAGTCTACATAGATTCCAAGAGATCATAGGTCTACTGAGACAGCTTGCTTGGTCTACCTTATCCTAGTTTAACATCATCAATGACCATGGTTCATAGTTAAATATCGGTGCATCTGGAGATCAACAGAGAACGTGGGGAATCATCTTAAGAAACTTTCTCCTGCCTTTTCCATCATATGTGCTACTTGCATCTTCTGTCAAATGTGATCATTTTTAGTCTTGCTTAATCTTGTATGGCCACACATCTATTCTTTACATTCATATTTTTGTATATTTTTGGATCTTGGAGTCGAACAGTATCTCATATTACATTGTCGATCTTTACAACCGTTCTATCTACATTTCACTTCGGTAGGTATTCCCTTGTCATGTAACACTCTAGTAACATTTATATCAATATTTTGATTTAATGTGTAATAATTTTTTATCTTACCATTCTACCGGAACATTGAGCCTAGATATCTGAATTACATTTGTTTGTACACTGCAATCCTATCAAATTTCACGTCTACTCATTCTTCTTATGTTGTCTAAATTTGCAATGTATATATTTGTTATTTCCTTTGCTAATCTTAAATCCTTACTCTTTAGAGTAACTCTTAATAGTTCAAGCTTTCGGTTGATTCCCTTACCAGTTTATTCAATTATAATGCAATAAATAGCTAGTTTAGTCAATTATAACACAATAAATGGCATCTACTATTGAACCTCATCCTGTATTACTATTGGGCAACTCGTCTATAACTAGGGTAAATGAAGTGCCCATCTCTGGTGTAAATACACGATTGTAAGAAACTCCTTTATATCTCCTACCATTGTTGATAACTTATTCATGCATTTATGAAATATATAGGTTTAATATGAGAATTTCTTTTCTTCTAGAACACCACCAAAGGACTTCTTATGGCACTATCATAATTCATATGCTTTCTCTAGGTCAACGTTGTAAACCTTACTCTTGCTATATATTTTCATCAATTTCTTAGCAAGAAAATAATCTCCATTGCAAGTCTACACTTCCATATTTCCAGCACAACGTATCCTCAGATATTTTGGTAAATCATACTACTACATCTCCAAGATGATTCGAAACCTCTATCAAGATACCATCTTGCCCACAAACTTTTCTAATCCTCAATACTTTTCTTGGCATACTTTACTATCTAATTCTATGGTATAGCTTAAGTTTCTATCAAGCATAGATGTAGATATTTGAAGTTATCCTCATGATTCAAGTTGAAGAACTGATCAAAACAGCCTCCGATATCTCCTTGATGTCATATCTCTTTAAGACACTTCACCTTGCTAAAGTTCTTGCTCCTCTTCTTTCTTAGGTGCGCTAATTTGTACGTGTCTTTCTCCCCTTCCGGCGTCCCTAGCTTTTGGTACAAGCCATGAGGGTTTCTCCTTGCACTATGCTAACCTTCTTAACTTCCCTCTTAACTCTCTTATATTTGGTAATTTCCTTGGTACAAGCCATGAAGCACTTCTAAGTTTGTTTTCACATTGTTCAAGTAGATGGGAAATGCAGAAGCAATTGCAGCTGCATTTGCTGGTGGTTTGCCACCTGGAATTAGCGGGACAAATGACAGATGCACTATTCTTGTTTCTAATTTAAATTCAGATGTAAGCTTCTGTTCTTTATTCGAGTATGAATACCATAAGATTGTTCTCTTAATAATTTTGTTACTTCTAAAGTCATTCTAGTATCTTGACATTTTCTTCTGATTTTTTTTCCTAATTGCAGAGAATAAATGAGGACAAACTTTTTAACCTGTGCTCTCTTTATGGAAATATTGTCAGCATTAAGATTCTGCGCAATAAACCAGATCATGCTTTGGTTCAGCTGGGTGATGGGTTCCAGGCGGAGCTGGCTGTTCACTTTTTGAAGGTCTGGTTGATATTCTCTTCAGGATCTGTTTTGTTTGGACTTGGGAGGTTATTTTGATTTGTTCCACCTGTTATCAGCTATCTAGATACCTTTTGAAGCATCCAATAACCTCTCTGCTGCTGCTTTTCCTTTGCATGAACATCTGAATAATGTTCATGGTTAACTATTTTCAATTGCCTCACTTAACAATAGCCCTTATCTTTGCTTCCTTTTAGTCTCTATGATTATGCATTATACTGAAGTTTCTATCAATTTTCCTCCCTTGGATTTGGATATAGGGTGCCATGTTATTTGAAAAGCGTCTGGAAGTCAACTTCTCAAAGTACCCCAATATTACTACAGGACCGGACACACATGACTACTCAAATTCAAATCTCAACCGCTTTAACCGTAATGCTGCTAAAAACTATAGGTACTGCTGCTCCCCTACCAAGATGATCCACCTATCCTCCTTACCCCAGGATGTAACGGAGGCAGAGATTATCGCACATTTGGAGGAGCATGGTCCCATCATCAATAGTAAGCTTTTTGAGATGAATGGCAAACAGCAGGCTCTTGTTCTTTTTGAAAAGGAGGAGCAGGCAACTGAGGCACTCGTATGCAAAAATGCTACATCTATTGGTAGCGCAACCATCCGAATTTCATTTTCTCAGTTACAGAGCATCTGAGAAGTCTTCTGTGATAGGTTTGGTAAGAAGTCAATGCCATTGTATAACACAATAATGACAACTATGTAATGTGCTTTCATTGATTTGTGGTTTTAGTTTCTGCTTTCCTTATGTACCCCTTTTTTCTCTACTAGTGATTTCTTTCTGCATTGAGCATGTCGGTAGAGCTTGAGCATATTACTTTTCCTCTAGCTCTGATTATTGTAATTCTACCTTACTATGTTGTATGGGGAGTCGCATGCTCAGAAGATGAAAGTAGCAGAAATGAGGATGTGTATGTATGGGAGGTGAGGTTAAGATGATTCGGAAATGTGAAGAGATGTACAAATGTCCTAGTGAGGAGGTGTGAGGTTCGCTACGGTGCGTCTTAGGAGTGGTAGAGGTAGGTTAAAAAAATATTGGTGAGTTGATTTGACAAGATATGATGCTTGTAGCTTATTGACGGCATGATTTAAGGTAGAAGGTTGGTGGGTAGTTGAAAATTGTCGAGTTTGTCCTTGTCAGTATTATTAATAGTGCTCCTATCTTATTCTCTGTTGTTTTCTCTGCTTCAGTTATTGTACTATTTGTTTTTGCTATTGTTCTTTTTTTAAAAATATTTTTTTATATGGTTTCTTCAATGTTATGAATTTTTCAAAGTAGTGAGTGGGTTAAATAAAAATGGGTTGGGTTGCAATTTGCCCATATTAATACAGGTAAAAATTGGGTTGAATAAAAGATGGGTTTGACCCATTTTATATGGCACAAGAGTATGAGCTAAATTTTTGTATTGCATTCATGCATATGTCCTTAACGTCTTTTATCTGTTAAAAGCAATGTTAAATAGCGCGCAAAAAGTAATAGAAGTTCCCTCTCTACAAGTCTTAGGTTTAAAAAAGGGTTAGAGAATTAATAAACAAATTTTGGAATTTTATAAATAAGAACACGTAAAAAAGGCTCAAGTTATCGATGGTCATTTAAAGTTGTCCACATATTTCATCTAGGCATTTCAACCTATCTTTGTAAAGTTGTATCTATTGAACATCTTGTTTGTTCAAAAGTCATTCATATTGGTCACAAAATGCTGACATGAGAAAAAATTTGTTCACCCTCTTTTATGTGCATAAAATAATTAAAAATAATACTCCCTTTGTATCAATTTATGTGACATTTTATTTTGCAAGAGTCAAACAATTTATGTTTCATCGAGATTTGCTCATGCAATTTTCATTTTTTTCAAAATTAAATTTATATATTTGTAAACTACGTAAAAAGTACTATAAGTCACATTAATTGATAATTCAAATTTTTTAAAAGATATATGAAAAATTTACAGTCATAAATAAACTTGTTTAAATCTCAAAATCTGAAATGTGTCGCATAAATTGAGTAGAAGAAGTAATATTTTTTTCTCTCTAATTTCTACATCTAAATTAATAATTAAAAATTAGTAAAAAAGAAAAAGAAGGTAGTCTTCTTTCTCACCCTGTGTTCCCTTTCCTGCAACTATTTCCATCTACCATTTCTATCATCTCTTTACACATATAACCCAGTCTATCCCCTTCACCCCTCTTTTTTTCTCTCGCTCTCTCCAATTTTTCTTCTGATTTTTTCTAAATCTCAAATATTTTGGTGAAACTTTATTTATTCTGATGAACAAAATATGAATTGATTTATTTTTGTTATAAATTTGTCATTGTTTTTTTATAAATGTGATAAATAATTATTAGTTGGAAGAAGAGGAAAACAATGGTTTGATCCTGTCAATATGAAAGGGGAATAAATATTTAGCTTGGGTGTACACCTTTTTTTTTATATATATATTCTCTATTGATATCAACAAAAACAAAAGTGACACTTAGGGCCCCGTTTGGCCATGCGATATGGAATCATGATATGAAAATAATGAGATGAAATTGAAGTTTTATTTGAACATGCGATATGGAATTTTTGTGTTGTATATTTTCTCATAAACATAAAAATCTCATAAGTTGAAAAACTATTAAAATAGCCCCAATTGTTTATTCAATCTTATCAAATAAACAAAAACTTATAAAATCGCATAATAAATTATTACAAATATATTTGTTCTCCACTTAAGTAATTGTTTCATCTAACTTTAATTTAATAAAAAAAAATTGAACATAAATTGTAGTGTACTAGTCTTATATTATCCTCCCACATAGTACGGATAATTTCCTCTCGTTGAACTTGCATTTCTTGATCATGTGACCGAGAAAACGAACCAACATTGTTACTTTGAGCCATTTGTTGGTCAATAACATCCGCAACTATATTTTCATGCTCATAGATCATAAATATTTCATCAGTACTTTGGTATTCTCGCAAATAATTATGTAACACTACACAAGCTATGACATTTTTCACTTGTATATCAACATCATAATGGTCCATGCCTTGTTTTAGTATTCTAAATCTAATTTACCAAGCTCCAAAAGTCCGTTCAATCATATTGCGCAGAGATGAATGCCTATAATTAAACAGTTTTTTGGCATTTTGAGGCTCTTTTTCACTTCCTCGGTAATCTTGCAAATGATAGCGTAGTCCTTTGTATGGAGCTAAATGTCACGCCCCGAGCCTACACCCAGGACGTGGCCGGCACTCGAAGACCATTGCTGGCCCCAAGCGAACCCTTGGCCTGACTTACTTACTCAGTGGAAGACTTACTCAAGATAAATACTTAAAAAAAATAAACTGAACTGCTCAATATATATACTAAGAATGTTTCAAAGATCAACATTCAGCTGGCCAAAATGGCAACTCAAGTCTTAATACATACGATAATGAAAATGAAAAGACGATTGCACTATTGACTGTCTATCTATGAAGCCTCTAATAACTGAGATGGATGTTGGGACAAACCCCACAACATCCTAATAAAGGAAATATTGAAAGTAATAAAGGAGTCCTTCGGAATGCAAGAAGGCTCACCAACAGACTCTGAACTGCTCACTGGATCAACGATGCGCCGGAATGCTGATCCTAGTTACATGCGTCTGCATCATAATACGATGCAGGCTAACTGGCATCAGTAAATTGAATATACGAGTATGCGAGTTGGAATGCTAAAACAACATAGGCTTGAAAGAATCTGAAGAACTTACCTAGGATCTTCTCAACTCACGAATACTTAACTGAACTCATTTCATTATAAAGCAGTTTAAAACAAGTGCAGTATAAAGAAAAGGAAAATTGTTTAAAACATGATGTCAACTCATAATCATAATATCATAAAAGACATATCATGCTCCCTCTCAAAGTCTACTTGTGCAATGCATGAATGAAGTCCCATACCCCCATTCACACTAAGAAGAACTCCTTGAGGAACCATGCAATTATTGTTGTGGGAGTTTCTCTAACCGACAACCATCACTTAATAGCTATAGTGATGATGCATCGTTATTAGCCCCACGCTGCTTGGGCCATCCTACACCTTACCGGAGTATAGGACCTGAACTACTAAGTGGATCCACTAGTCTATTGTGAAAAGGATTCATCTAAAAAGTATGACCATTTTCTACCCATGATGGTTACATGGTTTATGGAGACTTGAGTCAATATGAACTCGCATCCCCATATCGGTGCTCAATACTACTCCCAAAAATATACTTAGCTCATATGTTTTAAAAACAACTTCTTTCTGTGATTTGAGATTAGTGCTCAAAAACATAGCTCAAAGGCTATCTTGGAAATCAAAGTTTCCTCTCTTGCTTCATTTAGAAAGCGATTACTCTTTTCTGAAAACTAGCTCGAAGGCTCTTTGGAAATCTCATTTTCTGTTCTTATTTAAATGTGAAAACATTCAAAAACTTCTTTGGGAATACTTAGTTCCCTAATAATTTTTCAGAAATGAACTCAACTCTTTAGTCTTTGCTTAACTTGAAACTTTCAGTCTTAAAACAAGGTTAAAACCATTTGCAAAAGACTTCTTGAAAAGACTCTGAGAACTTCCTAGACTTGGCTCTTGACTTTCCTTGAATTTGAATTTATGGATTCAAGGTTATGATTCATGTTTCTAGATGATTTCTAGATGTTTAGAAGTCATTTAGATTAGTTAGAATCAATAGGAAGTGTTAATACACTTTAGAAGAACTTAAATGAACTGAAAGACGAAAACTGGGTGAAAAACATCGATTCGGGCGCGTTCGGGGCGAGCCGCGCCAAGCCCCTACTTACTGGGGCTCACTTTGGGCGCAATGCTGGAGCGCCGCCCCAGCCCTCCTGGCACTATGGGGGCGCGTCGCGCGACCTGTTCCTTAGGCAAAAATATGACAAATTTTTTATCTCATTTTTTGATCCTAAATCGTTTTAGTCCGATTCTTTTTCTCAAATTTACTTTAGATTCATGTACTCAAATCATATACACAAAATCTAACCCAAACAACTCAAGGAAAAAACACTTAATCAACAAGAAACTCCTTAATCCCAACTCATATTCAAGAACGAAATCAATTCAAGAACAACTATCGAGAACATAAATTTCTCAATCTTTTTAGGATGAAAATATGCTGAATTAAACATGCTTGGCGCGTGGGTGAACTAACCCAACGCTATGTGATCTCACATACCTTAGTAGGGATCACCCCTGACGAAATCCACAAGCAATCCACGACGATCTTGACGGATCTTGAACGTTCTTCTCCTTTCTCCTCTTTTCTCCTCATCTTTTGTCTTCTCTCAAAACCCTAACTCTTTTTGGTAAAAGTGTAAACTGATATAACTCAGCTTAGACCCCTAATTAATCACCAAAAACGAAATCAAATAAAAGGGTAAGGAAAAGACCAAACTACCCTTTCAAAATTCGGATTGAACTTTTCTTATTCCAACAGCCCAACTTCCAAAGGGCATAACTCACTCATACAAACTCGGAATCGCGAAAACTCGGCGGCGTTGGAAATATCATTCCAAGAGCTTTCCAACCATATTTGTAAATACACCTAAATCATCCTGAGCTAGGAGTTATGACCGTTTGAAGTTGACCAAAAACTCACTTTTCCTAACTTAACTAAATTTCCAAATTTTAATTCTTTCCAAAAATGACTATTTCCAATTATAAGCTTCTTCCTAGTTATTTCAAATTGCGAGATATTACACTAAAAATTCTTTTGTGTTTCGAAAACCAGCATCAAAAACATAATAATTATCTACCAACAAATATTTTATAAAGAATTACTAAAAGCATATGTGACGTAAATGAGACAACTTTGTGTAAATAAATAATATTTATTCTAAGGATGTAATTTAAAGTTATCATGTGGCGGAAATGGAAATTGTGACGTTGATTCAACAAGTGCATTTTCAAGTATTTTACTATCATGTGCAGTACCTTCCCAACCAACAACAACAAAGGTAAATCACATATCAAAATCACAAGCACATAAGATATTTTGTTGTTCTTCCTTTGCGATTACGATATGCTTGTTGCACCGCTTTAGGAACCTCCCCTTCTATATATGTTCCATCAATCGCACCAACACAATCCTACCAAATAAAAAATACATCAATATTTGTTTAGTGAACATAAAATAAATTGAAGGCATTATAGAATGCACTTCATAAAAATAATGTTTGTAAGAGTAATAAAAATAGTGTTTCCAAGACAATGCAAAGTCATAAAATAAATATGATCTCTTTAAACAAAGTTGATAGGAAATATGTAACTAAATACTAATAACTTACACATAAAATATAAATGTGCACTTATTAAGGCCATAAAATAAATTTATTAATGTGTTTGAAATTTTACCTTAAAGTAAGGCCAAAATTGAGTATTATGTCGAATTTTGGAATGTACACCCGTCATATTTTTGGTTGTATAAATGTTGGTGTCATCTTGCTAATTGCCTCGGCAACTATTTTGACATGCCGATTAATTATTTCAAGTGAATGTTGAAAAGTTTCACTTGCCGAGCGTTGACTATCATTTCGTGCAATGATGATTAAAAAAATACCCAAAGCCTCCTCAATTTGAACCCCCGTGGTCCGATGCTCAATTGACAACAAATTATTTTGTTTGATCAAACTAACAAGCTGACAAAATGTTTCAGGATAAAACCGCATAGATTCATACATACACATGCGATTTCCACAAAGAAGTTCATTGATGCATACCATACCAGACCTAGATGTATGTTGTTGTGTTCGACATAACAACTTATGTTCTCGTCTGACTTGTTCGATATGTTCAACTGCTACAACGTAGAAAATAACATCCTCAATGTTGCTATCAGACTCACTAGCACTTGATATGCTCATATCTTTCAACTACTCTT
Source organism: Solanum piurae (assembly GCA_029582685.1). Classification (NCBI taxonomy): domain Eukaryota; kingdom Viridiplantae; phylum Streptophyta; class Magnoliopsida; order Solanales; family Solanaceae; genus Solanum; species Solanum piurae. The sequence continues at coordinate 15,430 of JAJOOO010006169.1, forward strand.
ACAAATAACCTATAAAGTAGAGGAAAAAAAAATATACATTAGTGAGTAAATATTAACTTTGAAGTTAAATACACTGACTTCTAACTATTTACAAGAAAAATCAATAGTTAAATATTATAGAATAACGAAATTTTAAAAAGTTACCATTTTTTAACTACTGAATCGAACCATTGGCTCCTACAAGTTTGAGTCAAAATACTTCTAATAAAATTTAATCAAAAAAATTATAATTAGTCCACTTGACTAAATATTAATAACTAATTGATCAAATTTTTTTCCAAGTCCTCAATCCATTGGACTTGATATTCTTCAGTCATGTGAACGAAGATTTTTGCGAATACTAAGATTAAGAAAGTGCGGCACCGCCAATGAAAATCATCTTTTATCAATATTATGCTTAGTCATGAGATTTTGCAGTTGAATAATCACAACTTGCTCAGAGTAGATATCAATCTCATTATGTGTTGACGATTGTGCTTGTTCCTGTTCTCGTTTCTTTTTCTTTTTTTTTGCTTCCTCTTTATCTCTCCTCCACTTCAAGTGTTCCTTCAAATCACTAAATATACCTTCGGTTGTTGTAGGTCTATTTTTTTTACGGCGAGAAGATGTGATACCATCAGTTGGAATAGATACATGACACACATTTCGCTTTCCACTGCCATTGTCGTTGTCGTTATTCACACTCATAGGATGATATACATTTTCAGTATTAACATGATTGTTGTAACAAGAAAATATGTCGTCCTCCACTTCAACATGTTCATCTATTGCTGGTTGTGAAACATGCATTGTACTGTAGACAACATGGTTACCCGTGGCAATTAATTTTCCAAAAATCTCATCCAATAATTCATAGTGATTAAGTCCTTTAAGTTTGAACTTGGAAATATTAACACTTTTTTTTCCTGAAAAAGATATAAAGTAAAATGTCACATATTATGAAAGGTCACATAGTGAAAAGAAAAATACACAATACTAATCAAACAAGCTTACTGCCACATGTTGTCTCCAAATATCAGAAGGACAAGTGATTGTGTTTGTTTCAGGATTCCAACCATATCCAGAACAAGACTGAAGTAAGTCCTTGAAATCCTTTAGATCTTTCTTTAATGCTCTGCATTTCGTCTTAATGCGATTTTCATCATAATAGCCTTGCTTGTCAGCTTTAGTCCAAAACTCATCGATGATTACCCTCCAATGTGGACCGTTGATTGTAGAACCATTAAACACATATTTTCTTGCATCGTCATGTAAGATCTCAATGAGGGCTGATATGTCCTTTTCTGACCATTTTTCAACATTTGAACCCCGGGGTATACTCATTCTTTTACGTTTCTACAATATAATAATAATATGATAAAAAATTGTATTTGCTATACTCACTTTGATTTACATAAAATTGAAAAAACTTATTTCACATGAACACCAAAATATTAATTAAAATTTTAGCTTATGTTTACCCTGTTAACCGATGAAGATGCAATCACTGAATTTTCGTTCGGAATTTCAAAATCATCTTGACAAGTTATGTGCATTGTATTCTAATTTCAAAAAAATATAACAAAGTAACTAGCAATAAATGAGAACATAGGAAATTTATATCTATTCCTAAATCTAGTTAACTGATTAGAAAAAAAGATAACTTTAGTCATACAAATTAAAAATTGAAAGAGTAGAGAATATTTAACTCACTTTGAAAATGATAGAAGACTTTTAGGTCAATTTCATCTACTTTGTTGTTCAAATGAATATAACTATGGATTGTTTTATATATAGAACTATCTTATCACGAAATTTTCTCAAAAAATATTTGGCTCTTCAAAGTTTTATGGTTGAGCATAAATAATTATGAATTTAAGCCTACCGACTAAGCCTAACAACCTAACTTTCACTACATCAATTTATTGGAGTAAATAAGAGAACACATTTCACTGCATGTTCAAAATTTTATTGTTGAGTATAAATAATTATGTATTTAAGCCTATCCAACCTAACTTCACTTCATCAATATATTGGAGTAAATGAAAAGAACACCTTTCACGGGCTCTTCAAGATTTTATGGTTGAGTATAAATAATTATGCATTTAAGCTTATCCAACCTAACTTTCATATCAATTTATTAGAGTAAATGAAGAGAAGACCTTTCACTCCATGTTCAAATATATATAACTATAGTTGTAATAAATACAAACGGTAGAATAAATTAAGTGTTGGAGTAAATGAACAAAATAAATTTATTACTCAACAATCAGTTGGTGTGAGTTAAAGTGACTATATGTTGGTGAAAATAATAAATTTTATGTCGGTGAGAATAATAAATTTTAAAAAGTAATGATGTGATTATAAATTTTATTTACATATGAAATAAATAATTAGTAGATATAAATGTGGGGTTGTTTTAACAAAATATAAACTCGTGGATCAATTTTTGTATTAAAATATCTCAAATCATGATATGAAATTCCCATATAATTCCATATCATGGTTTTTGGAGAATATGAATCACATCTCATGATGTGGAATCATGAGATGGAATTAGCGTAAAATCGCATGTCCAAACGGTGATTTCATCTCACAATACCATATCGTGATATGGTATCGCATGAACAAACGCCTACTTAGTTTGTGAAACATAACTTTCATTCCTTGATACTCAATGTCCGACTTGGAGCAACTCTTTTACAAGATTCAATTATCATTTTGTTGCATTCCGCTGCTATTAATAGGTACACAACCTTATACGTGTTACAAAATTCTAATAATGGTATCAGAGCCATAGTTAATTGTACTACTTTTTTTTTTAATAGTCATGTTGGTGTCTGGTAGTACTATTTTAAAAGTTGTACTAATTCCACTAAGTTCATGAAAAATGAAGTTAATGAAGTTATGTTACTGTACTATTTTGTGACTAATACTTGAATTATTAATAGTATCTCTTACTTTACAATAAATATACATGGCACGAATTTGACACGATTTTGTTTTTTTGGGTTATTTTCGTAATTAGAGGGGCTGACAAGGGTGTTGCTGTAAATTTATTATTTTTGCACTCAAAATGCCCATTAAAGTTAAACCACTGGATGGTTTCAAGAAATTACACTGCCTCAATAATTATTTCCTTTCAACTAAAAACACTACCAAAAATATATTTATTTATATATATTTCAATACTCTATTAACTCTCTTTCTTCCAATCTTTTGATCTTTTAATGTTGTGTATTCTTCCATTATTCTTCCTTTTCAATAATTATCTATTTTCGTTCATAAATTTCATCTCATGGGCAAGTATAAATATGTTGTTTTTAAGAGGAAAAAAATAAGGTATTTTTATTAAATTTCAGAAATATTCTTTAAATTAATATTTATTAATTTATTGATCAATAAATACCTTTACAAAATAATAATATTTTACAATTTCAATAATATAACATTAATTTAGAGAAATTTTACTATAATTATATCCCACATTGAGGATAGTACTACTAGTTTTCATGAAATTCAAAATATTTAATGAAAAAGTGGTATCAGAGCCATCGTTAATGTTGGATGATTATATAGTATATTTTGAAATTATGTATCTTGTGTCAAGAATATTTATATGAAGATTAGTATGTTTTTCTATAAATTTATGGTTAATTCGAACTCTCCTATTAGAAGAAAAAATTAAATTTGATTACAGAATTAAGAACATACCTTTGATTTTTCAGTTTCATGTTTCTATCACTGAAGTGTTTTTTTTTTGTGTTGGGAAAAGAAAAATTGATCAAATATTATTTTTTTGAACCGTTTTGAATAGAAAAGAAGAAAAATATTGGATTTTTGCCCCATCATTCTTCTCTTCTCATAGTGACGTTTTTTCTCTTATTCTTATGAGATTTTTTTAAATCTAGAAATAAGATGAAAAATTGAATCAAAATAGAGTTGTGAAGTGAAAATGAGTGTTATGTATATTAACCTTGTACATTTTAATTTATTTATTTTATAAAGTTGGGTTCTTGTACTTCTTTTATGGGAAAATATCAAAGGAAAAATAAAAGGCTTTAAAAAGTGTTTTCTTTTAGAATATGAAAACAAGTATATATGTATTTATTATAGTACTATGAGAACCTTAAAATTTTATGGAAAGTGTGATTTACCTTCTTATTACTAGATATTAATAGTCATTTAAATATTTTATTTGTCATATGGTGTGATATCCATTCCTATTTACTTAAAGGAGTAATATTGTACTTGTGCGATGGATTGAAATTGAAAAGTTTTTCTTATTCAAGACATGTGAAATTTATATAATTTTTTTTTTTAATCTGGTCAAAACCTTTTGGGTTGTAGACTTTATATTTATTTATTTTTCACAACCATATGTTGATATTTGAGTATATATATTATGGTTTAGATAAAAAAATTATTTGGTCTTGATAAATTTGTTTAGTTTTTAAGTTCCTTAAACAATTTTTGTCTTCTATAAATAATAGTGACATATGTTTTCACACTGAGTGGTACAACCATTCTTATTGTTTCCTTGTTTCTATTTCAAACATAAATGTACACGAACAAACTTGAATTACTTCAAGTGAGAGTTCTCAAAGTCGAGCAAAGGAAATGTAGAAGAGCACGTCGTTGTAGGACATATTTTCGAGGGCGAGAAAATCATATGTATCGGTGTTTTAAGGGCGACACAAAATTTATTAAGGAATCAAAGGGTTATTTGAAGGAGAAGAGAAAAGGATTTTAAAGAGTTAAAGTCTTTGAAGATGTCCTCTAATATTTCAATACATGATTTTATTCACCTTTTTAAATTAAAACGGGCTAAACTAGCTGATTATGAGGAAATTTCAAATTGAAAAGCCTTAGCTTATTTAACTGTCGCTCTCCATGAATCTTGGAATTATAGATTGACTGATGTTTATCATGAGATTTGGCCTAGTCAGCCTTTTAGGGTGTATATTTATTGCCTTGAAGACTTGTTGGATGATTTTAGTCTTTAAATGACTTGGAACTTGTTATTGCTTATTTGCTTTCTAATATATAAAATATGTAGTATTTGTTTTCTCAATATATGTTATTAGATTTAAAAATCCCTGTTATTAAAGTCTTCAATATATTAGTATACACATTAAGAAATTAGTTTTGAATTTTGATTAAATATTTAGTTCGTAGATGATGATTGGATGCTTACGTGTCTTATTGATTTACATTAAATATGAAATCTTTATGAGAATTGATTTGCTTGAATGTGTATGTCACATGCATAATTGATTAAAAATTCTTGCTTTAATATCTCTCAAAAATAGACATGACATCAAAAAGTATTATTGTTGACTTAAACAAAGGTGAAAAACTGAACGGTGACAATTACGACATTTGAAATCGTAAAATATGATATGTACTGGAACAACAAAATTCTCTCAAAGGTATAATCATGTTTCGAATCAATCAGAAGAGGGTAACAATGCACAACACACAGGGGATCTTGAAGCTTATAAAGCTTGAAAAAAGGCTAATTTCATTGCACATGAAATAATAGTTAGTTTTGTGGTTGATGACCTCATACATGAATGTGAGGAATTCTATACTACTCATGTTATGTGGGCACATTTGCGAGGAACGTATGGAGGTACGTTTGTAATCCACCTCCAACAGTTAACTATCAAATTTGATACTTATAAGAAGCATCATGATCAAAATAGTAAAAAACATCTTAGGGTGATATCAAACATGATAGCTCAACTCAAGAGTGTTGGCCATGTTCTTTCAGATGAGCAATAAGTTCAGGCAGTGATTCGGCCTCTTCACAATAATTGGGAACATTTGAAGGTTAACTTGACCCATAATGATAGAATCAAAATGTTTTTTTATGTTGCCCGCCATGTTGAACGTGAAAATGAAAGACTTGGTGCTACTAAAGCTGCTTCTAATGCCTTTGTGGTAAAGCCAACCGGTACAAAATCTTCAGACTTCAAGTTCAAGAAGAAATGAAAAAGAAATGGAAAAGATAAAGAGACCGGAGAAGGACCCTCTAAGAAAAAGAAGAAGCCAAATTTCAAGAAAGGAAAATAGTTTTTGCTCATGAATCATGTACTGAGCCAAAAAGGTAGCATTTCTAAGCGCATCTCTAAGTGTTACATATGTTTCTAACACTTATTTAATAACTGAATCTTATCCTATTGTGAATTGTAGAATCAAGATCCACCGACCCCGTGAGTCGAGATAGAGAAGCATTTGTGGAGTTTTGTCGAGTTTAATCTAAATTAAGATGGATCTACGTAGGAAATAATGCTAAACTGAAATTCAAAGGGATAGACACCTGCAAACTAGACTTGCGTGATGGTTGTTCCTTGATGTTGCATGATGTCCTATATGCTTCAGAGATTCGACGAAACTTAAAATCAGTGTCTGTTCTTTAAGATGTTGGTTTTGATTATATTATTTTAGTCATAATGATGTTAGAATAACTCTAGATAATGTTTTATATAATTTTGAACTTCGTTATGATTGTTTTATCTTTTTAGATTGTAATCCTTCAACTTATCTGTAACACCTCGAAAACCAGACCTAGAAAATTTTTGCAGAAAATTACCTGAACCAGTGAACCACAACAGGGTTCACGGACCATGATAGGGTCCACGGTCCATTGACCTGCCCGTGGAGGTGAGTTAGACTCCACCAAACCCAGACGTTAGACCACGGGACCCTTCACAGGCGGTGGACTTGACAACGAATCGTGGTGGCGTCCGTAGGGGCTGAACCAGTAGGCCACCAAGCCTGGACCTCAGACCTCCCACGCCTAAGTAAGGACCACGATGACCTTCATGGTCCGTGGTCCTGACGATGGGTCGTGGGGGCGTCCGTGAAGGCCAACCAGTAGATCCCCAGACCTGAGCCTCCAGAACTAACCCCAAATAAGAACCACATGGACCTTCACGGTCCGTGGTCCTCCGCACGGGCTGTGGTAGGGGCTCGTGGACCAGACCCCCTCGACCAACAGATATTGGACCAAGACCACAAACAACTCCATGGTCCGTGGTCAGCCCCGCCAGATTTTTAAGTAGGGTTATTTTGGTCTTTTTCCCTATTCGTTGGACACCTAAACTACGTCGCTTAACCCCTAAACTACGTGGTTTTGGTCAATTTTAGCCTAGAAACATAACTAGAACTTACATAAGTCAGATCATTCATCAAAACTTAGAAAAGTTAGAGAGTAAGAGGAGAAAGAGGTCGACCAACCCAAGTTCAAGAACGCAACAAGGTTCCATCAGTTTCAACCTCGAAATCAAAAGATTTCTCCATGGAATTTGTCACCAGGTATGTGGAATTTCACTAGTGGGTTCCTTTCACCTATTAGGTCCCTAGATTTCAGTTAGAATGTTGATTCCCTTGATATTATCTAGACTTACAGTTTCTTGAATGTTAGAATTGTTGGGCTTTAGCTGTTAGAATGATCCAAATCATATTATCATGAATTCAATATCGTTATTGCCCAGGTTCATGCATAAACTCAGAACCCTAGCTATGCAGTTCTTTTAGTTCATGAATTACACATGCTAGGCCAGTTATTTTAATTATTTATAAACATGCCTCAATTTTTGAATGCATTATTATCAGTATATTAATGTTGCATTCTCAGTTTGCATGTCAGTATTTTGAGCTATCCAATATTACAGCATTTCAGTCATAAAGTGTTAATTACTTAATCCTATGGGAAGCTTAATATCGAGTGGACTAGGGTCAGTCACCCTCAAGTCCAAGAACTATGTGCCCCGTAGGTTGTAAGTCCACTCCGTGGGCATCATTTTAGTGATCACGCCAGCATGCGTCTATACATTTGGGAGGATATATTGGGTCCTCTCGACGGGGAGCATACATTGGATTCCACATTAAGCTCATGTGGTATTATGTCGGTTATTAAAATCTCCCTTACAGTTTAGTCATATTTTATTGCATTGACCAAGTTATCAGTATAGTTCAGTATTCGGCATGTTATAAACTTGATCATTACATTCAGTTTAGCCATGTTTAGTACTTTCAGTATCCTTATCATGTTCAGATTATATTATTGCTTGTTCAGTTATGTTATTATTCAGCTGTATTCTATCCTACATGCTCAGTACCTTTCAAGTACTGATGCATACTCTGCGCTACATCTTCTCATGATGTAGGTTCAGGTCTTCAGCAGTCAGATCACGGATAGATCGGTTCCCAATCTTCAGTTCATCAAAATCAGTGGGGAGTCCTCATTCTTCGAGAGCTAGTGACATGACTATCTTTATCGCTTTTAGCTTTCGTTTCAGTTTTGCTAGATCTAGTTGGGGCATGTCCCAACATTTCTAGTCAGTTTAGAGGCTTCTTTCAGACATAGTTAGATTCAACTATAGTCTTAGAGTTTGATTTCTCATTTGTACTTAAACTCATAGTTTTCATATATTCAGATTTAGTAAATGGGTATTCCCCATCATCTCAAATTATTTACATGATTTAGCTTCCGCACATTCGTTTCTTACTTCAGTGTGTTTAGCATGCTTATGATTATGCCAGCAGGGTTAGCTTGGGATCATTCGTGATCCTAGGTCCCGTGTCCGCGTCCAGGGGGTAGCCTCGGAGTGTGACAAACTTGGTATCAGAGCATTAGGTTTAAGTGTCCTAGGATGTCTGAAAAGCCGCACTAAGTAGAGTCCTTTTCATGGTGCGAAGTGCACCACATCTAATGAGAGGGAGGCTACGAGGTATTTTAGGAAAACTTCACTTTCTTTGTTACTCTTATCGTGCGTAAGGTATGATCTAATTCCTCGTTCTGACTCATCGTTTTGCGTTTCAGATCATGCCTCATCGTAGAGCTTATGAAAAGGGTGCAAATGCATGCAATGCTAACGCAGCTCCTCCAGTCCCAGATCAGGAACTTTCAAATGCTGAATTTCGGAATGCTATCCAGTTATTGGCTCAGAGTGTGACCAACCAGAATAACCAGCAAGCTTCAGTTCTCGCAAATGCTAATGTTGGGTCAGCTACAACTAAATTTCATGATTTCGTTAGGATGAATTCGCCTGAGTTCTTAGGATTACAGACTGGTGAGGATCCCCAAAACTTCATTGATGAGGTCAAGAAGATCTTTGGAGTGATGTAGGTAACTGGGAATGATCGGGTTGAGTTAGCATCTTACCAGCTTAAGGATGTAGCTAATAACTGGTATACTTGGTGTAAGGATAAAAGGGGTACATATGCAGCTCCTACCATTTGGGAATGCTTCAGTGCAATCTTTTTGGACAGGTTCTTCCCGAGAGAGTTGAGGGAGGAAAAAACTCAGGAGTTTATGAATTAGAGGCATGGTTCTATGACGGTCCAAGAGTATGCATTCAAATTTACCCAACTCTCTAGGTATGCTCCTCACATGGTGGCTGATTCCAGGGTTCAAATGAACAAGTTCATGTATGGGGTATTCGATCTTATGAAAACAGAGTGTAGAAATGATATGTTGTTGGAAGATATGAACATCTCTAGGCTCATGACTCATGCTCAGCAGGTTGAGGGTGATAGGCTTAGGGAACATGCCAAGGAGAATAAGAAGGCTAGGACAGGAAACTATGACTATTCTCAACAGAAATCAGGTGGCTGTAATCGCTCGCAGTTTCAGCAGAAGTCTTCAACTCTAGCATCTTCATCAGCTAGTGTTCCATTCTCCGTTCCGTAATGATCATAAAGGTAGGGCATCATGCTCTAAATCTCAAGGTAGCATTTCAGGCACCAGAACCTACCGAACTTGTCCAAAGTGTGGTAAGAATCATCCGTGCGAGTGTCTTGCAGGAAAGGAAGGATGCTTTGGGTGTGGTCAGTATGGTCACAGGTTGAAAGATTGTCCTTCTAAGTAGGGTCAAGGAGGTAAAAATGGTAGAGCTCAGTCCACAACTTCAGCAGCACCAGCAGGTCTCCCGACTCAGCAGGGTAATTCATCTGGTACAGGTGGCAGCCAGCGCCAAAACAGGTTGTATGCTCTCCAGGCTTGCCAGGATCAGGAAGATTCTCTGTACGAGTCTTTGACTTAGATGTTTATGCATTGTTAGATCCAAGGGATACTCTTTCCTTTGTAACTCCTTATATAGCAGTCAAATTCGATGTTAGTCCAGGAACTCTTTTAGAATCTTTCTCAGTCTCTACTCCAGTCGGTGACCCAATTATAGCTAGACGGGTATACAGAAATTGCCCTGTCATAGTCTCTCAGAGAGTCACCTCACCAGATTTTGTAGAGTTAGAAATGGTAGACTTCGATGTTATTCTAGGCATGGATTGGTTACATTCTTATTATGCCTCAGTCGATTGTAGAACTAGGATTGTTCGTTTTCAGTTTCCAGACGAACCAATCTTAGAATGGAAGGGTAGTATTTTAGCGCCTATGGGTCAATTCATTTCTTACCTTAAGGCCAGAAAGATGATCTCTAAGGGTTATCTCTATCATCTAGTTCGGGTTAAGGATTCTAGCTCTGAAACCCCAACTTTTAAGTCAGTCCCAGTAGTGAGTGAGTTTCCAGAAGTGTTTCCAGAAGATCTTCCCAGAGCTAGAATCCAGCCTATTTCTATTCCTCCTTACAGAATGGCTCCAGCTGAGCTTAAGGAACTGAAAGGGAAATTGAAAGACCTTCTAGATAAGGCCTTCATCAGACCTAGTATTTCCCCATGGGGTGCACCAGTAATATTCGTGAAGAAGAAAGATGGTTCTCTCAGAATGTGAATTGACTATAGACAGTTGAACAAGGTCACAATCAAGAATAAGTATCCCATCCCCAAGATTGATGACTTGTTTGACCAACTTCAGTATGCTAGCCATTTCTCAAAGATAGACCTAAGATCGGGTTATCATCAACTCAAAGTCAGAGATAATGACATTCCAAAGACAACCTTCAGAACTTGGTATGGTCATTATGAATTTGTAGTTATGTCATTTGGACTAACCAATGCTCCTGCAACTTTCATGGATTTGATGAACAGAGTGTTCAAACAGTATTTGGACTTGTTCGTTATCATCTTTATTGATGATATCCTCATTTACTCTAGGAATGAGGAAGAACATG
>JAJOOO010006171.1:0-40628 GCA_029582685.1 Solanum piurae
TAAGCACACTATTAGTATCCATATAAGCGGGGCGAATCAAATATAAATGGGTCGGATCATATATAAGCAACAAAAAAAAATTCAACTCTACCTCAACACAAACAATAAAATCGAGTAATTATATGTTTGACATAACATTAAAATAAGTATGAGAGAATGTATTTTTTTAAACTATAATTATGGGTCTTGTCTCTGTCATTGTTGTATACAAACGTTATTTAATTTTTGAAACTAACTAAGGAATACTTCTAAATCCGATCATATTGTAGCAATAAAATTTGCGTCGAGAAAATAATTATCAAGATTGAAAAATATCGCGACAATTGTATTTATTTATAAATTTTAATGATTACTCTTATTTATTTAATCTTACTTATATTGCGAATTCTTGAACCCCTTTATCACTGAACCAAGCCCTTGGCTTATGTTCAGGGGGTTCATAACTTGGTATATACATATAAATCGAAAAATTAATTCTATATATACCGTGTAATTTTCCAACGAAGTGAACCCCCTTGAATCCATGTAGATCCGCCCATGAGTGCAACCACAAAAATAATATCTAAACAATATATATACATATATATATATATATATATATATATATTACCAACCTTTTACCAATTTTTTGCAGTGGGCCACGCACGGACAATCGTTGTCTAGTATATATATATATAATATAACTATAGCTCTGACATTATTGGACCTTTACGCCTTCAATAACAACTGAAAATCATTTACATATACCAACTGACAAATTTCTAAAATAGAGGTATATATTATAACAAATATCTAAAAGATAATTTATTTATATTGTAAATGAATTTTAAACTATAATTTAAAAGCTTGGCCAAAAATTGAGCTTCAACTCATATAAAATATTTATATTCACACCGCAAAAAATAAGAAAATAAAAAGGATGAATTTCATCTTTGAAAGATATATATATATATATATATATATATATATACACTAACAATAAAAAGAATTTCTTACGCGCTTTAAAAGGGGAATAATATCTCATCAATCTGTCCGGTTAGCATTTTATGTTTAATTAAATAATACATAAAAAATAGATTGGAGGGTTAGAATCAAACAAGATTGATGAAATTTAAAAGCAAGTTAAAAAGGTTGTATATGTGTTTGACCCAAATAAAATTAAAGAAAATATGCTATGTCTAATGTCTTTACACCTATATTTCTATGATACTTGTTTCGTATAATATGGTCCTATCATCTGGCAATTATATCTCTCGCTTCAACTTTAACAGCAACATGAATTAAAAAACAAAGAGAGAAGTAGTGTGAACATCTTAAATTCGACATGAATTATTAGTTTCGTTTTCGATCTATTGACAGCCTTAAGAGTACCCATTTATTTGACTAATTGAACTTAAATACTCCTGATCTTGTCATATGGGTGAAATACACCCCTAAATTCTCGTCAAGTTTATGGATGTTTTCAACACTTCACTCGATATTTTATTAAGAGCCCCACGCTTCTACAAAAATTTGAGACCATTTGTTATATCATATGGCAGATCGGGGGTGTATTTAAGTTCAATTAGTCAAATAGATAAGAATATTTTTAAGGCTGTCAATAATTAAAAAATTAAAGTAATAATTCACGCAAAATTTAAGGATAGTTTTCCATTATTCTATTTTAAAAAAATGATGGAATGGCATGTCACTATTGCAATACAAATTTTAAATACAAAATGGAGAAAGTCTTCTTTTATTTTGACATGGCACAACATTCATCTATTAAGAGATTGGGGTGAAAAAAAGAGTTTGTTTTGCCTTAATTTCTTTTTACCTACAAGAGCTACAATAATATTGCTAGTACAATAACCAGCACAAAAAAGTTTAATCCCTCAAAAAGTGAAACAACCTCTATTACCTACAAACCTTCTATGATCTTAGTATGAGTCTTCTACACTCTTCTATCTAAGGTCATATCCTCGGTAACATAAAATTATGTCATGTCTAATCACATCTCCCCAATACTTCTTCGATCTACATCTACCTCGATCTCCTCATATCTTTTATAATCAACCTCTCTCACCTCCTCACTTTGACGTCTACACATATAATTAGTGTCAGTTATATTTCTCACATAAATGATACTATGTGAATTGCTTTTTTTATTCCTACAAGTTAATGGATTCAAATTTTGTGTTTTCAAAAGCATAATAGTTGAATCTACTAATTTGTAAGCCCCCCCCCCTTCCCCCAATTTTTTTTAACAAAAAATTATATAAGTAGGTGTTAGTTGCGTAGACACATCATTCATGTTCTTCTATAATTATTTCATCAATTTACCAGCCATGAGTGACACAAAAATCATAAAACTAAGTTTGATTTTCTTTATGATCTACTTAGTGAATTCTAGCCCACCTGAAGATCCCATAAAATGTTCATACAACACAAATTTTAATTGCACCATTACAAACACTTATGGTGCCTTCCCAGATCGAACCATTTGCAAGGCAGCTCAAGCTGTTTTTCCAACCACAGAAGAAGAAGTCATTTCTATAGTAGCGAATGCAACAAGGGAAAAGCGAAAAATGAAAATCGCAACTCGATTTTCTAGTAGCATACCCAAATTGGTATGTCTAGACAATGGTGATCAAGACGGGTTACTTATAAGTACAAAATTCCTAAATAAAATCATAAGAATTGATCAAGAAAAAATGATGATCACCGTTGAAAGTGGGGTGACATTGAGACAACTAATTAGTGAGGCGGGTAAAGTAGGTTTGGTCCTGCCTTACACGCCTTACTGGTGGGGTTTAACGATTGGTGGCTTAATTGGGACCGGAGCTCATGGAAGTTCTCTCTGGGGTTTGGGAAGTTCGGTACATGATTATATTGTTCAACTTCGAATTGTTACACCAGCTGATGCGGAAAATAATTATGCTAAAGTCCGTATATTGGAAAATGATAGCCCCGACTTGAATGCTGTTAGAGTGTCACTAGGTGTTCTTGGAGTTGTTTCACAGGTATGTACGTACTTCTTATAATATCATCGGGTCATTTGGTAAGAATATGCATGTCTTAGATTTTCACTAATACATATATTAGTTATTATCATATATGACGTATTAATAATAGTACATGATAAATCATGTTTACTTCTCTTTTAGATTTTGAATGACAAATCCAATCCTTATAATGTCTGTACGTATGTGAATTAAATTTAGGTGACACTAAAATTAGAACAAGTGTTCAAACGTTCAATTACCTTTTCTGAAAGGGATGACTCAAACTTAGGGGAAGATGCAGCTACTTTTGGGAGACAACATGAATTTGCTGATTTTATGTGGTATCCAAGTCAACACAAGGTTATTTATAGGATCGATGATCGAGTTAGTACCGACACTCCTGGTAATGCCCTTAATGACTTCCTTGGATTTCGCCCTACAGATCAATACTTGCTCGCCTTTTTCAGAACTCGGGGTAACAATTAATTACTCATAAATTGCTTCAAATTTATTTTCTTTCAACTTAATGGTAACATTTTTTACTTTACTCTACTTTCTTTGTTCACTAGAGGAGATGCAAGAATCAACAAATAATACTGCTGGAAAATGCGTAGACGCAATAGTAAACACTTTCATATTGAAGTCTCTTTCTTATGGGTGGAGAAACAATGGTTAGTTAATTCTTTCATCATGCGACGTACAAGCAACATATATATATATAGTTAATAATTCGATTGCATTATATTCTCTCTCTCAGGTACTGGCTATCCAATGGTTGGGTTTCACAACCAAGTCCAAGCATCAGGAACATGCCTAGACAGTCTTGAAGATGCATCATGCCCTTGGGACCATAGAGTTAAAGGTCTATTTTTTCACCAAACAACATTTACCATTAGCTTATCAAAAGTCAAAGGTTTTATTGAAGATGTCCAAAGGCTAGTTGTTTTAGAGCCTAAGGCACTATGTGTCCTTGACTTATACAATGGAATCCTCATGAGGTATGTTACAACTTCAAATGCTTACTTGGGTAAACAAGAAGATTCTTTGGATTTTGACATCACATATTATAGAAGCAAGGACCCAATGTCCCCTAGACTCTTTGAAGACCTCCTTGAAGAAATTGAACAACTAGCATTTTTCAAATATGATGCATTGCCACATTGGGGTAAAAATAGGAATGTAGCATTTATTGGTGCAATCTACAAGTACAAAAATGTTGATAAATTCTTGCAAGTGAAACAAAGTTATGACCATTTAGGTTTATTCTCAAGTGAGTGGACTGATCAAGTTTTAGGCTTAAAAGATGGGTTGAGCATAGTCAAAGAAGGTTGTGCTCTAGAAGGACTATGCATTTGCTCTAAAGATATTCATTGTGCTCCAAACAAGGGTTACTTTTGTCGACCCGGAAGAATTTACAAAGATGCCAGGGTGTGTACTAATTCATCGTTAAGCACTATCGATATCCAAACAAGGAAAACAATAAGCACATCAATGTAACAATTGTATTGTTTCATAATGTATCGTATCGTATTGTATTATGTTGTATTGTATCGTACTGTATTGTATTGTATTGTATTGTATTGTATTGTATTGTATTGTATTGTATATTACTATATTGTTTTAATGAATAAAGTGTTTGGATAGATTGTATCGTTCTCTGTTGTTACATAATATCACACATCCATAATTTTAATGATAAACCTATAAGAAAAGTCGGGTACGAGGTAGAACAACTATGAAAAGGTAGGATAATAGATGAAATTTAAATAATAAATAAAGACAAAATGAGAAGAAATTGTTATGGTGACGACGCAATCACACCAAATCGGTTGTTACATAAAATGGGTCGTTTCATCGTTACCTAACGAAGGATTTAAAAGATACGATACTGTCACGCCCCGAAGCTACCCTCAGGACACGGACAGGGGACCTAGGATCATGAGTGACCCCAAGCTAGCCCTGCTGGCATATCATAAACATACTGAATAAACTGAATTAGGAAAGTACTGTGCGGAAGCTAAATCATAAGATAAACTGAAATGATGGGGAATACCCATAAGCTAACTGGATATATAAAAACTGAGAGTTTAACAACAACTGAAAGGTCAAACTCTAATACTAAAGTTGAATCTAACTATGTCTGAAATAAGCCTCTAACTAACTAGAAGTGTTAGGACATGCCCAAGCTAAATCTAGCAAAACTGAAACTAAAGATTGAAAGGAAAGGAAATAATCATGTCAATCGTCCTCGAAGAATGAGGACTCTACTACAAGAAAAATGTCAATTACATGGAGATTTTCCACGGAATTATATACGAAAATTCGCAGGAAACTTCAAAATCCGCAAATAATTTACCGAGGGATTTAAATTTCGCAGGTAAATTACTTGGAAATTTTCTTGCAAATAATATTAAAATATCCCAATAATTTTTGACAAAAAATAACAAAAAAAATGAATTTTCTTAATTTTCTATAAACAATATTGACTATTATCTTCTATTATTTATTAAACCCTAATCACATATTGACTTATTTTTGGGTTAATCTAGTATTCTGCACTGCCCATCCATTATATTACAACACAGGTTAATTAATCGCTGCACACCAATTATATTACACGACTTAGTTACAAGTAAATTAATCCCCACCCACTGCCGTTGCCTACCCTCTGCATATTTCAAATTGCATTCCATCATTGTTCTTAGTCAAAGCATTATAAATGCAAAACTATTGGTGTCTTCCATCGATGTGGTACAAGAAGTACCATTAACACCACCAATTTCTGATTTCTTCCTCCGATTTGATTAATTTTTAAAGCTAAATTTATTTAAATAAATGAGATATTTAAAATATAATTTAGAAATTCATGATTACACAAAAAATATTATAAATTCATGTCATATAAATATGGTTACAAAATATATCCTAAAATGTTGACTATCATTTATGTAATTTGACTCTTAAAAAATGAAACATAATCACTATTTATATATTTAAAATAAATCACTACCACCCAACATATCATGCAAATTTTAAACTTACACTTTCTATGAGATAACATTCATATCTAAGCATATTAAACACAAACAAAAAATAAATTATACATACAAAATCTTATAAATAAATAATGAAAAATATAAATAAATTTTAAGTTTAAAGTGCAAAAAAGTCATTATCAATAATTGATAGTATAGCTTATAAGGTATTTGTGACATTTCTTGTTTTAATTTATCTTTTAATAATTATATTTTAACATACTCAGTTATAATTACAAATAAAATTATTTAATGACTTACTATAGAAAAATTCTATCATTTTAAATGTTTGCAAAAAGATATATCAATTGAATATACAAGTAAAAAAAAAATCATGAGGGGTAATAAAACTTCACATTAATAAGGTAAATAACCGATTTTTTCTCCCCTTAAAAATAATGTTTGACTTACTTAATAATACACAATTTAATGTAAAATAGTATTGAATCAAAATTAATTATATTTATGATAGTTATTTTTCTATTGGATGAATAACTAGCCATATAATTTTAACCTAAAGTTAGAGTAAATATTTAACAATAAAATTCATTCTAATGTCATTATCATTTTTTATATTATTATAATTTTCAATTTTGTTAAATATTTTTAAGAAAATATTTAAGTAAAAATAATCCTTAAATTCCAAGAAAAAACTTTGAGTAAAATTATATGAAAAAAATTGAAGTATGCATATTTCCAACTAAATTCCTTCAAAAATCATCAACCAAATTCACAACAATAAAATCCGCAAGTAATTCTTCACGTAGGAAAATTTCCAAGTAAATTCTCAAGAAATAAATCCCCAACAAAATTTGTAGAACATGAATGAATCCCCATGTAATATCACATATAAAATTATTTCTAGATAAATTTTCAAGTAACTATTTCTAGCTAAATTTGAAAGTAATTTTATGTAATGACCCGAACCGTCGTTAATTAGGAGGGACAAAAATCCGGGAAAAATCTAAAAATCCGGGAAAAATCTAGGCCATTGTCCCGCCAGAGCGGGCTAGATGTCGCCAGGGCGGCGGCGCAAGGGCGGGTTAAGTTGGTGCTAGAGCGGGATAAGAGAGATATAACGTAAATTACAAGAAATTCTATTTTCTCCATCTTCCTAAAATACCTAATTAAGTTGTAAAACACCCTAGAAACCCCTAGAAAAGCTACTCTAAGCTTGGGAAGGAAGGAGATTTCAAGCGTAAGAATGGTGAGATCTTGCGGATTCTTGGCCAAATTCACCGTCACGAAGCCAGGAGAACTCGAATCGAAGTCAAAACTCTGTGCATCTTCCTGGCGCCCAGGTAGGCTAGGTTTTATGAATTGAGTAGTTAGAAATATGTACTTACTACGTAATATATGGAAATCAATGGTAGTTTTGTGTGTAGACCTTCGTGCACCAAGTAAATTCCATTAGTAATCCCTAAATATCAAAGTACGTGGGTGTATACCTTGAAAAAAGGAGATAGATGAATTGTTAGGGACTCTAGAATTGTTATCATGGATACAATTGGTTCAAGAATAAAACTAAGAAATCATGAATGGAACTAGATTTATGAATGCATGCAGATCATAAATTGGAGTGATTGAATTGAAGATTTATGATGAATTGTGACTAAACCCTAGAAGGAAGTACTCAGATGATGAACTAGGGCTAAGTATGGTCAAATTGATGTTTGTATATGAATGTTGCATTATTGATCACACTTGTTGTAATTGAGATAGGTAAACTATGATTGCCTTGAAATCATGACTTAAATGTATGATCTTGAAGATATAGTTGTGTTTGTGATTGTGATGTGTTGAATGGATCGGTTGCCACGTTCCGGCATAACTAACTTGGATCGGTTGCCATGTTCCGGCATAACTATTGGATCGGTTGCCACGTTCCAGCATAACTATGGGATCGGTTGCCACTTTCTGGCATAACTAACTTGGATTGGTTGCCACGTTCCAGCATAATTAACTGTTTGGGTTTGGGTTCCATGAGAGGACCAATGATGTGAAATAAAATGTGCGATTGTGCGATTGTTCGTAAATATTAATGATATCGTATATGTTTGATATGCGCATGTGAGTTTACGTTGTATTGACTTGCTTATGTTGCACTTAGTGAGCACTTGTATGATAGTTTATATTTTATTGTTCGTTGTAATGAGCGAACTTGTTGGGTATAGTGGAAGGGTAAAATGTTCAAGAGGCGAGTAATAGATAGTAAGGGTTGTTCGTGTGTTGTAATGACAAAGAGTAGATGTAGCGTGAGTATGAAATATGCTTAGGTGGATTTCACCTTGGGGGAAAGAGATTGGGTTTAGTGTTAAGAGAGCGTGATGTAATGTATTATGTGACTATGGCTGGGTAATGCGACGAGAAGTAGGGGTATGACATGAACGGTTAGTGGAAATGTTGGTGGTTGTATTTAGGGGATTTCTCTATGTGGTAGAATGGTTAGGCTATGATCAAGTATCTGGTAGGTAGGTTGATTGAGAAGCGTGACAGTAGGCAGAATACTAGTGTATATTGGAGGTATTTCAAAAGAGGGTAGAGGTGGAGAAGCTAGTGGTTTATTTCATGATCTTACAAGTTATTTTCTTATGTTATGTGGTGGGCGCCGGATTGACCGATGATGCCTACCAGTATGCGTGTTTGTACTAGTACTACTCTTGCTATGTCTTTTGACATAGTCTGGATGCAGGATTGGTGACGTTTCATTAGGTGAAGGCGAAGAAAGTCTCCAACAGCTTCTATTTTTCCTTCTGCATGGTAGAAGTTGTGTCTTTTAATTATCATGTCCAGTTGTACTCTTAGTAACTCTTGTATCTGTTTAGACTATATCCTTGGGAGTGTTAATTACTTTACAAGTCTAAACTCGAAATTATTTAAAAGGTTTTTAATAAAGAATTATGTTAGTATGTTATTCTGTTTATTTAGTTTTCCGATTGTTTTAAGTTGTTGGGATATGAGGATTCTCCTACTTAGGTGGTAGTATGTAGGTGCCCGTACGGCCCGGTGGGTTGGGTCGTGACAAATTAGTATCAGAGTCTAGGTTACCGGTCTCCCCGTACAAAAGAAAAATGTGGACTAGACTCCTGTGGATTGGTGTGTTGACGTCCACATCTAATCTTCAGGAAGCTAGGAAGCATTCTAGGAAATTGTTCCACTCATTCTCTCCTTTCGTGTGAAGTGTCACTTGTGGTATGAGTTGAGTCCAATTGGTATCTCTCGATTCCAATTGGTATCTCAACAAAGTGAACCGGAAGTCGTGGTTACGACTGAAGGAGCACAAGCAAGGTAATTGGAATTGGGAAGGTTCCAATTGGTATCTAGCCTTAGGGGCTATAAGGAGCATGGATGACCAGTAATGGTCATCTATGGAACGAACTAACTAATAAATTGAAATCTCATGTGCATTGTATTTTGGAAACTGTGAATGTGTGCTTCTTGTTGCCTGAAATAACTGGGACTGTGTGATTCTTGCTGTTTGAATTAACTACAGATATGAAGTTGTAATTGCTTTAATGTTATGAGGTGAATATGTGTGCTATAAATGTGTGTGTTTAAACCTTAATATGCGCGAAGTGTTGGCTGAGTTGTGGAAATTATTAAGTGCAACTTTTCGTGTAACATAAAAACCGTTGAGAAAAAGAAAGTCAGAACTTAGCTGGCGTGAGGGTCTAGCTAATTTACGAGGTGATTCGCAAAACAGAATCTGGACGTGCGTTGCAACCAATTAATAATCGTGTGAATGTGTGGGTGTAATGTTGAATTGATGAGAACTAGTGGGGTGTCGTGTCGTTAAGATTGATTCAAATTAGTTAATGATTTTCCTAGCTTGGAGATTTATCTTAGATTGTTTGGTTAAGCTGGAAACCTTGGGGAAATCTTAGAGAAATGAAAAGAACCCAGAAATTATTAGCCTGGGTTTTGGTCCCGTCTGAGCCGTTGGGGCAGGATTAGGGCTGGGCGTTCGGTCGGTTCGGTTCGGTTTGTAAATTTTGGTTTGGTTTTTTGGTTTTCGGTTAGGTAAAAATGTGAAACCAAACCAAACCAAAATAAATTCGGTTCGGTTCGGTTATCACAATTTCGATTCGGTTTATTTCGGTTCGGTTTTTGGTTTAACCAAATTTTATAAACAATGTTTTGAAAATTCCAAAAGCTCACATCCTCACACTAGCGAAGTATGCACTGCAGCAGTCAGCAGCACAACTACATTCTCTAGTCTTTACTTTGTTAAAAACTCAAATTAATTGAATATCTATGCCAACTATTGGATCCACTAAATGACTATAAAACCTCTAATACACATGTTGATGGTCTGGATCCCCTGGTTGCCAAAGAGGCAGTTGCAGACTTGCAGATAGAGTGAAGTCAATGGAACAATATGATTTTAACATCCATTAAAAAGATAAGTGATAACTCTAGCAGCTGCTACAATGGTTGGCATTGCAGCGTACCAGTAACTTCTATACAACATTCAACTTCTACAATAATCAACATACAACAATACTCTCAAGGCTCCAAGGCTCCAAGGCTCCAAGGCTTCAAGGCTCCAAGCTTCCAACAATTTGTGCCATATATTTTAGCTTTTGCCTTCAAATTTCAATAAGCTTATAAATCTTGACAAAGTTGACTGATGAGTGATGAAAGAGTGAGAAGACTGAGGTCGAGGAAGACTGAGAGTGAGAAGACACAAGTGTTGCACCCTAGCTTTAAGGTTGCAACAGTACAATTTTTGTGGCCTGCGAGTCTGCGACTTCTGCGAGATGCGACACAGCATGGTCGAGGACTCGAGATCGAGTGTGAACTGGAGGTCGACGAAGACTGAGGAGTGAGGAGTGTCGATTGTGGTCGTTGACTGCCTCTCGTCGGCGTTAGTGCGTCACAAAAAGTTGTGTGGTCGCTTTACGTGGGATTCACTGATTTGGGAATTGGGGGATTTTCATTAGGGATTTGTCATTTTACTGATGTGAGGAGGGCTGGAGGGTAGGCCAATTAATTTGGGCCAAACAAATTGGGCCATAAGCCCATAATACGTATATAAATGAAGAAGGCAGCCTATAATCTATATAATATGTACATAATAATTTCGGTTTTTCGGTTAACCGATTTTAAATAGCTAAAAACCAAAAAACTGAATTTTTAGAATTTAAAACCGAAACCGACCGAAAAAACTGAAAAACCGAAACCGAAATTAAAAAAAATTTGGCTCGGTCGATTTTTTTGGTTTGAACCATATTATGCCCAGGCCTAGGCAGGATTATTCCCGCCAGAGCGGGACAGGGCAAGGCAGAACCTCAACCCAGCCTCCCCTATTTTCCCTAACTTTGAAATGTCAACCCAAATGGGATCGAACAAATCCCTACAATCCTTTCAGTGTTCAGCAAATCAGAGAATAGATTTAAAACTTAGAAATTCACCATTTACTGTGGAAAACCAGGAAATCAAGCATCCATGTGCTTACAAAACATAAGTGTCGAAAAGATAGAAACAAATGGTCTTAAAATTTACAAAGCCAAGAGGGAGAAATAATAGTCAAATCAGGAACTCTCAAACTGGGTGGTGTCCACGTCGAAGTCAAGGTCCTCTGGGGTATCACGCCAGTCCAGGCCTCATTCAGCATAGGGAACTGCGTGTAGTCCTTCAGATCAAGCTGGGGGATCTCCTTGCCAGGGGCAACACAAGTAAAGATGGCCTTAATAGTCTTCCACATCCGGGCCATCAGGCTATCCATCTCTACACCCTTCCTCCTCTTGTAGGGGAGCTGGCGACGGAGCATATCAACCTCTAGGGCAGTGCTGGGTGGAACTGGAGTGAAGTCGGCATAGGCACTCCCCATCCTCTTCCGGACAGCCTCCAGATCCTCTTCAACCCGTGCACCTGAAAGTGGTTCATTGTCGTCTGAATTCACGGCCGCCTTACTACTGCTAGCCCTGTCCGTCTTCCTCCTCTTGATCCTAGAAGTAGAACATGTCCTAACTAGAAGAGGGTGAAGGGGGGATCCATAGAAAGTACCTCATCAGCACCAAAGAGTGGCCCTCCGGCCCACTTGCACAGGGCAGTGATAAGACTGGGATGAAAGAACGCCTTTTTGTTACCCCAATAAAACATCTTCCATTCTGAGATGATCTGCTCCCCCACATTTAGCTGGATGCCTGTATAGCGCACACCACCACCAAGGCTCGGGGAAAGGTCACGTTGGTGTGGTTGCCCGACGGGCGGATCCTCTTAGTGACCAAATGTAGCCACCACTTAACATCGGGTGACCATTCCATGCTAGTAATACCCTCAGCAGTAGCCTAGTATACCTTATCCCGACGCGTAGACTCAACCAGAGTGTCTCTCCGCCACTTCAGATCCATCTCTCTTAGCCTGGCCTCATATTCATGGTTCAGGACCTCCGGTATCTCTAGGGCATCATTGATAGCAGTGGCGTTCAGAGGAATGTCAACTCACATAATGTGGATGACAGCGTGAGGGTCATCCCATCGCACAATAGGCAGGATGGCGTAGAACTCCCTCACCCAAGTAAAGCGTGCATCTAGGGGAGCCTCAGTAAGTAGAATCCATCTGAACTCTACCAGACGAGCATAGAAGGCAGGCTCCTTCTCCTCTAACTTATGCAACACGAAACCCCTCTCGCAATAGAACCTTGTGTTGCGGCTATTGTGATATCTCTCCCGACTCGCAGCATCAGGAAACTGGATGAAAGGTAAGTGTTCATCATTTTTTCCAGCCATTTTGAGAACCTGCAATAAGTAGAATATAACTAAGAAAGTGGAAGTATAGTCGGGGTAAGGCTAAAAAACTTGAGAATTAAGAAAGAAAATTTTTGGTGTTAAGGGTAAGGCCACTGCCTGGCGCATCCCGCCATAGCGGCCATAATCCCTCCCTGGCAGGATTATGAAGGCCGCCATAGCGGGATGAAGGCCGCTAAAGTGACCTTCATCTGGGATGAACACCAGGCGCGTCAATGGTGCCTTTTCGTCCCAAAACCCTTATTTTCGACAGAATTTCAGCAGATCACAGTTATTTAACTATCCTAGAACATAAATAAGCAATTATTTTGGCAAATTAACATCTAAAAGAGGCCTAAATCAAAGTTTTAAACCAAGGTACACTTCAACTTCCCCCACCCATTTTGGTATCGTTTTACCCATATTTTTATGAAATCCTTACGCCCAGGACGTTGTGGGAACATTGGGGACGTAAAGGAAGTAACCATGCTACGTTTTCTAACAAATCTATCAACCTAGTGGAAATTTGAAAACTACCCCAAAAATCGTATATTTTCGATCAGTTAATCGTCATGCAATTATCGTTAATCAAGTAAAGAGTGAAGGGAAAATGAGAATTTACCTTGATTTCGACATCCAGAAATGAAACAATAGAGAGGTTTTGGGAGAGTTGAGAAAGGGAGAAAGGGAGAAATGAGGGAATTTGTTCCTCATTCCCCCTTTACTGTTTCCGATCTCCCACTTCAGCGGGAGATCTCTCACCACAACGGCCCCACTTTAGCGGGAGGGATGTCGTCCTGGCGGGCCAGGCTGTGTAAATTTAATGCATTCGATTCTTCATGTGGGTTTCATTTGCTCCTCTAGTCCGTTGGGTATAGTCTTCTTTCGTGTGAATGAAGAGAAAAGTCGACATTCGTCGTGATCCCGTAGTGGACCAATCCTTTAATTTAGTAATGAATCGAAGTAGGGCAAATGATGTCCGTGCACTAGTCGTTCGGGGATGAACAAAGGGTAAATTGATTCCTATCATAACGACCCAAATCGTCGTTAATTAGGAGGGTAAAAAATCTAAGAAAAATTTGGGCCATTGTCCCGCCAAAGTGGGCTAGATGTAGCCAGGGCGGGGTAAGTTGGCGTCAAAGTGGGATAAGCGAGACAACATAAATTACGAGAAATCCTATTTTCTCCATCTTCATAAAATACCTAATTAAGTCGTAAAACACCCTAGAAACCTCAAAAAAGCTACTCTAAGCTTGGGAAGGAATGAGAAGGAGGTTTCTAGCGTAAGGATGGTGAGATCTTACAGATTTGTGGTCAAATTCACCATCACGAAGCCAGGAGAACCCGAATCAAAGTCAAAACTTTGTGCATCTGCCTGGCCCAGGTAGGCTAGGTTTTATGAATTGAGTAGTTATAAATATGTGCTTACTACGTAATATATGGAAATCAATGGTAGGGTTGTGTGTAGACCTTCGTGCACCAAGTAAATTCCATGAGTAATCCCTAAATATCAAAGTACGTGGGTGTATGCCTTGAAAAGATGAGATAGATGAATTGTTAGGGACTCTAGAATTGTTATCATGCATACAATTGGTTCAAGAATAAGACTAAGAAATCATGAATGGAACTAGATTTATGAATGCATGCAGATCATAAATTGGAGTGATTGAATTGAGGATTTATGATGAATTATTGTGACTAAACACTAGAAGGAAGTACTCAGATGATGAACTAGGGCTAAGTATGGTCAAATTGATGTTTGTATATGAATGTTGCATTGTTGATCACACTTGTTGTAATTAAGATGGAAAAACTATTATTCTCATGAAATCATGACTTAAATGTATGATCTTGAAGATATACTTGTGATTATGATGTGTTGAATGGATCGGTTGTCACGTTCAGGCATAACTAACTTGGATCGGTTGCCACGTTCCGGCATAACTACTGGATCGGTTGTCACGTTCTGGCATAACTATGGGATCGGTTGCCACGTTCTGGCATAACTAACTTGGATCGGTTGCCACGTTCCGGCATAATTAATTGTTTGGGTTTGGGTTCCATGAGAGGACCAATGATGTGATATAAAATGTGAGATTGTGCGATTGTTCATAAATATTGATGATATCGTATATGTTTGATATGTGCATGTGAGTTTACGTTGTATTGACTTGCTTATGATGTACTTAGTGGGCACTTGTATGATGGTTTATATTAGATTGTTCGTTGTAATGAGTGAACTTGTTGGGTATAGTGGAAGGATAAAATGTTAAAGAGGCGAGTAATAGATAGTAAGGGTTGTTCGTGTGTTGTAATGTAAAAGAGTAGATGTAGCGTGTGTGATGAAATATGCTTAGGTGGATTTCACCTTGGGGGAAATAAATTGGGTTTAGTGTTAAGGGAGCGTGATGTAATATTGTATTATGTGATTATGGCTAGGTAATGTGACGAGAAGTAGGGGTATGACGTGAACGTTAGTGGAAATGTTTATGGTTGTATTTGGGGGATTTCTCTATGTGGTAGAATGGTTAGGCTATGATCAAGTATCTGGTAGGTAGGTTGATTGAGAAGGGTGACAGTAGGCAGAATACTAGTGTATATTGGAGGTATTTCAAGAAAGGGTAGAGGTGGAGAAGCGAGTGGTTTATTTCATGATCTTACTAGTTATTTTCTTATGTTATGTGGTGGGCGTCGGGTTGACCGATGATGCCTACCAGTACGCGTGTTTGTAATGATACTACTCTTGCTATGTCTTTTGACATAGTCTGGATGCAGGATTGGTGACGTTTCATTAGGTGAAGGCGAAGAAAGTCTCCAGCAACTTCTATTCTTTCTTCCGCATGGTGGAAGCTGTGTCTTTTAATTATCATGTCCAGTTGTACTCTTAGTAGCTGTTGTACATGTTTAGACTAGATCCTTGTGAGTGTTAATTACTTTACAAGTCTTAACTTGAAATTATTTAAAAGGTTTTTAATAAAGAATTATGTTAGTATGTTATTCCGTTTATTTAATTTTCCTCATGTTTTAAGTTGTTGGGATATGAGGGTTCTCCTACTTATGTGGTATTATGCCGATGGGTTGGGTCGTGACATTTTATCTAACGATTTTTTTTACTAAATAGATGAAAAAATATTTTTTCATTACTTGCGAATTTACTTATGAAAATGGTACTTGCTGATCATTTTCCTCAAATAATTCCCTAGGTAATAATTTTGTTAAAATGGAGCCAAATTTACAAACCAATTTTTCTGGGAAAATTATTTTCCCATGTAAAAAAGTTTAGAATTTAGGAATTTCTTATTTCCGCAGGAAATTTCGTAGCAAATTTCTGCGGAAATAATCCCCAAGTAAAATTTCCAAGTAATTTACAATTTTCTAGAAGATCACCACTGATGCTGCTGAACTGAAGATCGGGAATCGATCTAGCGTGATCTGAATGCTGAGGATCTGAACCTACCTCACGAGAAGATGTAGCGCAGAGTATGCGTCAATACTTGAAAGGTATTGAGCATGCAGGATAGAATAAAGCTGAACAAAATACATAACTAAACAAAGCATATAAATGAGCAATGACATGAGATAAGCATGATACTATACTGAAAGCACTAAACATGAACTAACTGAATGCAATGACCAAGTTTATAACATGCTGAGACTGAAATCTTACTGTAACTGATAACATGGTCAATGCAATAGAATCTGACTATGGGAGCTACTAATGACCGACATAAAACCACATGAGCTAAATGCGGAGTCCGATATATACGCACCATCGAGAGGACCTAATATACCCTACCAGAGGTATAGAGGCATGAATGGCGTGATCACTAAAATGTAATGCCCATAGAGGGGACTTATAAACCTACGGGGGCATGTCGTTTTGGGACTATTCGAGTACGTTGAACCCTAGTCCACTCGGTCTAAGCCTACTCCCAATTAGAATGTATATAAGCAATAGTATGACTGAAATGATGAAGTATTGGATAGCTCAATTACTGACATGTAAACTCTGAGAATGCAACAATTATAACTGATAATGTGACATTCGTAAACTGAAGCATGTATATCTGAAATAACTGACCTAGCATGTGTAATTCATGAACTAAAAGAACTACATAGCTAGTGTTCTGAATATCATACAAGAAACTAAGCAACAATATGATAATTTGATTTGATCATTCTAACAGCTAAAACCCAACAATTTCTAACATTCAAGAAACTCTAGGTCTAGATAATATTAAGGAAATCAAGATTCTGACTGAAATCTAGGGATATAGTGGATGAAAGGAATCCACCAGTGAAATCCCACATACCTTATGATGAATTCCACGGAAAAATCTTTCGATTTTTGGGCTGGAACTAATGAAAATTCATTGTGTTCTTGAACTAGAGCTGCTCGACTTTCTTTTCTATTTTGCTCTAAGTTTTCGCTTGATTTTGGTGAATAATTCATTATGTTAGGTTCTAATTAGTTTACTAGGCTAAAACTGACCAAATCCACGTAGTTTAGGGGTTAAACGATGTAGTCTAGGGGTTCAACGCATAAGGGAAATACCAAACAACCCCTGACTTAAAAGTTGTCGGAGTCACCGATGGACCGTGGAAGGACCGACAGTCCATTCCGATCGGCCGTCGTTCGGCTTCAGAGAGTTGAATTTTGGGGGTCTGGCATACGGCCCTGGACCACGGACCATGGCCTGACCTACGGTTCGTGGGTCCTGGCGTAGGCTAACCCTTAGCTAAATTTTCTGGGAGTTCTGGGACTGAAAGCTGGAGGCTGACCCACGGCCCTGGACCACAGACCGTGGCCTAACCTACGGTCCGTACGTCCCGGCGTGGGTGGACCCTTAGCTAGATTTCTGGACTGCTTCTTGGGAGGGCTGCAGGTGGCCATCCACGGACCACCAGAACGGACCGTGGGTCAGCCTACGGTCCGTGGGTGGCAACTGTGGGTTGCACCTGCAACTTCTGGAAATCTGTTGGTTGGTCTGTTTTTGGATACGGGGTGTTACAGATACAATACAATTTAAGTAAAAATCAAAACAAATAATGTATTTAAACTAACAATACAATACAATCAGAGCGGATCCAGAATTTAGATTTAGTGGTGTCAAGTAGACACATTGATTAGATCACTAAACCAACCTTAGGCTTCAATTCCGCGCAAACTCTACAAAGCATAATTTTTTAAAAATAATTTTACTATAAATATATATTATTCATTTATAATAATTCTCGACGAGTTTACATATTTTGAAAACGGTCAATAAAAACATTATTACTTACATTTGTAAATATATCACGTACTATGTAACAAACTAAACAATCATTTGAATAGCAATCACCAATGTTATTTCATACTTCAATTTTTATCTACTTCATGGAAGATAATGATATTTCCTCAGTTGTGATACATGTAAAATATTTGCTTAATCAATTTTAAGAAGATTAAGAAAAAAAAATATACTTTATTTTATTAGGGAAAAAATAATTTTATCATTATCTAAATAAAATTAAAGACGAAGTTACTATGATATTATTTAAAAATTACATGACATTATTTTATTTAAATTATAATAAAACGAGATTAAGAAAATATTACTTCCGATGTTTTTTAAGTTAAACGAATTTCAAAAGAAAAGAAACAAGAAAGGGTTCTCTAAGAATAATAATTTAATTACAAAAAAAAAAATTATGTTTATTAGAAAAAGTGTATTTTTGACACAATAAAGTAACAACATATTTTCATATTAACCACTTTAAGGAAATTCCTAGTGCAGGAAAGAAGATGCTCAACACAAAACCTAATTCATGGTGGCGACATGCGGCTTCCAACCTTCTAAACTCTGCTTTCCCTTTGCTTCCAATAATACTACCCTCAACGTTGAAAGATATATCAACTATTAGCCCTAACTTGCCTAAGGAGAAAATATTTGCAGACACTTTGAATGTTAATGATGATAATGAGACTCTAGAGATTTGTTCTTTAAAGAAGGAGATCACATATGTGGAAGGTGTACCACAAGTAAAATGGACGGAACAGGAAGTGATTCAAAAGACTCATATTGAAAATTGAAGGGTGACTGTCAAATAGGATTGCTACATAGTAAGCATATTCTAATTAGACTAACCAAACATGAGGACTATGTTAATGTGATCTCGAAAGGGGCTTTCTACATTAATTGTAAAGACGGGTATTCATATTTGATGCGTACTCTTATTTATGATTCTAGATTCAAGGTTTCTGAAGAGACAGCTATGGCTATGGCATGGATTTGATTTCCTAATCTTCTGTCAACCTTCTTTGTGAAAGAATGTTTATTTTCAATTATTGCGGCAGTTGGTAAACCAATTCATTTCGATCAAGCAACAAGGCCTAGTTGTGCACGTGTGAAGGTGTTGGTAGATCTCAGGCAAATTTCCTACGTCGGTGCAGATGAATATAGAAAATCCATAAATGGGAGAAATGAGGTCAAATGTGATAAATACTCAATACTATATATCATGTCCCGAAATACTTCGAGTGCAAAATGCAAGGGCACAACAAAAATAATTGTAAAGTAGGTGTAAATTAGTGTCGGCAAAATGAGCCCATATTTTGGTAACTCACCCATATTTTAATGGGTTGGGTGAGTAACTTTTTATATGGGCACAATATGGGTTAATACCCATATTTAACCCATAAAAATATGGGTAAAATATGAATTAGCCAAATGAGTTAAGCTTCCAACTTGTATTCACTCAAAATTCATGATATCACTAAAAATATTGTAATTTTTCTTCCTTTTAATATGTCTTGTATAAAACTAATTATTCTTCTCTATAATTGAAAAGATGAAAGTATTTAACCCTCCAAAAAATATATATATTAAATATACATTATTTTTGTTAATTATAATTATATATTTTTATTAGTTAAATTTTATATTGGATAACACATAATAGTGTAAAATAAGCAAATTGTGTATTAGCTAGTATGGACATTGCTTAAAGTGCATTAAGTATGTTTTAGTCCTAAAATGTAAATATTCATTTACTTTGAAATTAAAAATGGGAAAAGGTCCTGACATAGCCCTCAACTTTGCCATTTGGAGCTGATATGCCCCTCGTTATGAAAGTGACTCATATATACCCTTACCGTTATACAAACGGCTCACATATACCCCTACCGTTACAAAATGAGCTCACATATACCCTTCATTTAATGAAAGTGAAAAAAATAGTTTTAAATTTATTTTTTTGAATTTTAATTTTCTTAAAAATTATTTAGGGGTATATATGATTCTTCTAGCAAGTTCAAGGTATAGTTTAATCTTTTTCATACATAAATTATTTTTTGTCTATATTATATTGTAATTTAATTTTTGTATTTGAAGAAAAAAATTTGGTCATCTATAATAAGTTTTACAAGAATATTAGTGAAACATAAATAAATTTGACTATCAAAATAATAAATCTAAATTAGTCATTGAAACAAAAAAAAAAGTAAAAAAATAAATATATGTTTGAGGAGGATTAAATATACTCATATGGGATTATTTTATATTTTTTAAAATAATAAAAAATTAAACTAAAATTAATTTTTTTCATTTTCGTTAGAGGAAAAGGGTATATGTGAGTCATTTGTATATAAGTAGGGGTATATATGAGCCACTTTCATAACGAGGGGAGGGGTATATCAGCTCTAAATGACAAAGTTGAGGGGTATATCAGACCCTTTTTCCCTTAAAAATATGTTCCCCTTGTAATTACATAAATTTATTTTATATTGAGAAGTTATAGGATTATTTTCTTTTTAGTTTTATGATACAATATAACGAAATAAAGTATATTCAATATTTTTCATCTAAAAAATGACTAAAATATTTTCTCCATGTTGAATTCTTAAGTAGAGTACTATTTACTCATGAGAATATGGGTAAACTAGTATTTTATCCAACTCATTTGTTACCCAATCCATTTTTACCCATATCAAATATGGACGGGTTGAATTATTACCCATTTTATGTTGACCCATTTTCAATCCGCCCAAATTTTACCCAACCCGCCCATTTGCCAGCGTAACTGTAAAGAGAAATGATGAACAAGCAAAACAATTGGAGCAAATTAGGATCCTTCATGAGCTGCAACCACTACTTAAAAAGGAAAATGCCAGAATTCTTTCAAGTGGAAAGGTAGTGGGGGACCCGGGTACCGGAGAAGATTTGATATTGTACCCACCAACAAAACTTAATTTAGCTCATACCCACTTAATTTATTTTTGCTTTATTTTCTAGGGCTGGGCTTTTTGAAAAGGAAAAATTATGGGATCATGGGTCTCTTTGGCCTTTTTAAAACTTAGGGTATATTTGTGAATGTGGGATCATGGGCTTGTTTATTATTTTTAAAACTTGAGGAAAAGATATAAATTTACAAAAATATATAATAATCCCAATACATTTTAAAAAATATTATTTATTGATGAAAATCGAGGCACAGTTTTCTGAATATTTGTTCCGACGTTTCTTCTTCTCCAAGTGCAAGGGCTTTTCATCTTCCAAGAACATCTTCTATTCTTGAAAGATGAAACCAGTGTAATCATACGTTACTCTTCCCCATACACTTTTCTTCCATTAACTTATACAACATTTTCATCGTCCTAAACCTCTCTCAAATCATCATCTATTTTTTTCAATCTTCTTCCCCAAGTTCAAAGCTCTCATCTTTGGTAAGTTGAACCTTTTGTAATGGTTTTTCTTCGATAATTTTTAGTCATATTTGGTTGTTTAATGAGTATAACTCTCTCCGTTCATATTTATATGTCCCATTTACTAAAAATAGATGGTCCTTAATATTAGTCATTGTATAAAAACAATACATAAATGATACTATTCTTCCTATTTTACCTTTAAAAATAATAGTCTTGAAAGTATCAACATAGGAAAATTAAATGATTAATTCAGGTTCATTGGTCAATTTAATTAATTAAAATAAATTAATTTATGTTCATTTATGAAAAACTTTTTGAGGGAACACCATATAAGGATACAATGGTAAATTTACCTAATTTCTTAAAGATCGTAAAATCTAAAATAATGACGTATAAATAAGAATGGAAAAAGTAATACCCAAATCTAATATACATATATTTTGATAATACATTCTATCAAATCTAAAAGTCTAATGGTTGTGACTTATGTGAAAGAGAGAAGTGCCCCTATAATATAGTGAAGGGTGCATGTATCTCCTTAGACTGATAAAGAAAATCTTCATAAGCCCTGATAGAGGATCTTTTTTGGTACTATTAGCATTTATTTCCTTAGTTTATTTTTACGAATATTTTAAATTTTTACTCGATTTTCAAAAAAAAAAAAAAAAAATTGATATAAATGTTGAAAGTATTTGCAAAAGGTTTATGTGGAAAGAAAATCTTAAAACATCAACAAATAAAAACCTTAATTGTTTGGGAGAAATTATGTTGGTCAAAGACATGTGGAGGAATGAACTTTCTGGATGTGCATACCTGAAATCAGTGACGGAGGCAGGATTTCCATCGAGGGGGTTCAAAAAGATAAGTAAGCACACTATTAGTATTCATATAAGCGGGGCGGGTCAAATATAAATGGGTCGGATCAGATATAAGCAACTAAAAAAAATTTAACTCTACCTCAACACAAATAATAAAATCGAGTAATTATATGTTTGACATAACATTAAAATAAGTATGAGAGAATGTATTTTTTAAAATTATAATTATGGGTCTTGTCTCTATCATTGTTGTACACAAACGTTATTTAATTTTTGAAACTAACTAAGGAATACTTCTAAATCCGATCATATTGTAGCAATAAAATTTGCGTCAAGAAAATAATTATCAAGATTGAAAAATATCGCGACAATTGTATTTATTTATAAATTTTAATGATTACTCTTATTTATTTAATCTTACTTATATTGCGAATTCTTGAACCTCCTTTACCACTGAACCAAGCCCTTAGCTTATGTTCAGGGGTTCATAACTTGGTATATACATATAAATCGAAAATTAATTTTATATATACCGTGTAATTTTCCAACGAAGGGGATTCGGATGAAACCCTTGAATCCATGTAGATCCGCCCATGCCTGAAACAAAGCTGCAATAGAGAAATTATTGTGGAACCTGCGCAAAAAAAAAGAAAAAAAAAAGAAGATAAACTATAGGTAAAGTGGATCCATAACTACTATGGTCTATGGGCAAGAAGAAATATGGGGCATCATACAAGCCAAGAAAGACTCTTGGGTGGTACAGAGAATACTAAAGGCACTCAAAAATCTCCTAATTGCTAGATACAATGAACAAGCACTGCTGAATATTAAAAACTACTATGTCAAGGAGGTCTATAAAAAGATGAGGGGAAGCATGGACAGGGTAGAGTGGAGGAGGTTGGTTTGTACAAATATATGGAGCTTCTAAATGGTTGTTCATACTATATCTTGCCTTCAACAGGAGATTATCAACAAAGATTAGATTGGCGAAATGGGGGATATATAGTTGCTAGCTTGACATGTCTACTATGTCAAGAGGAGGATGAAAACATTGAACACTTGTTCTTTGAATGCTCATTCACTTCAAATGTGTGGAATAAGATTCTGACATGGCAAGGGATTTAGAGGCCTAGCCTAAGATAGCAAGATGAAGTACAATGGACATTAGCACATATAAAGAGCAAAAACAGTGTGACACAGGTATATAGAATGACACTGACAGGAACCATACATTGTTTATGGAAGGAACGAAACTACAAAATATTTTAGTACGAGCAGAAAAGTAGAAGGAGACTATCATCAACAGATAATACCAAGTGTGCACATAAGAGGAACCCAGAATGTCAAGTGAGGAAGTAGGATGTAACAGTTTAATATATATCCCTAGTATCAATGTTAGAAAGAAAGGATAGTTGTTAGATTGGGCTGCTTGTCCAAGCATGCTGATTTTTTTTTTTGATGTTTTGTATTGCTCACTTTGGTAAATAAGTTTTATTTACCAAAAAGAAATGATTGATATAATTATATTATTATAATAATATTTATATCAATTGATATTTAATATTAGATCTTAAAAAATAATTTAGAGAATAAGTAGTTAATATTAAAAAAATATATATTAAAAATAACTATTTTTTAATATATTAAAAATGACAAATAAAAATAAAAATCTCTTTATAAAAAATAGCGACAAGTAAAATTAAGTAAATAAAAGAAGTACCATAAATTGTGATACCTTGTATGATTTGACATGTTATTTACACTCGTTCAAATTAATTTGTGGGCATACGAAATTATGATTCTTTTAAAAATACTAGATAGACTTGGCCCGTGCTATCAGAGGATCTTTGTATTTCCAGTCGTCGGTAGAAAACTCCAATTTTAAGTTCATTGAGAAAATAATGAAATATTTTTCTTTCTTAATTAGACGTATGATGATACATCAACAAAGAAGCTACGTGATATAAAGCATGATCATTTCTGTGAGTACTCATAGTGAGACGTATGATGGAATTCAAGACTAACAGTGCAAATATGCATGACAATGTAAAATCATTTCTCTATAGGTTCAATAAATTTCAACAATACATATTAAGTAATAATTTTTCTATTTGCAATACCTCCTCTTAATAAAATCGCTTAAACAAAATATTAAACATACCAACTTCTTAAAAATAGTTATCCAAAAGCTCTCTGAAAGAATTGAACTCCAGGTGATCGATATAGTCTCTTTTTCAAAACTGTTGAGACAAAACACTAACCAAAAAAAGTTCACGAAGAGCTCTCCAAGAGAATTGAGCTCCAAGAAGAGACAAAATTAATGCAACCGAAATGTGTGAATGTATATCTATGGACTTCAAGTAATTAAGAACTTCAGTGTCATCTAGGTAAACTTATAGTTGAATCGAGCAAAATTTACAAACAACTCCTACATCATTGTGCCACCAAAATATTATAGTGCTATTATCAATAAAGTATTTTGAATCAAATATTAAGAAGCTATGAATAAGAATGCTCTCCCAGTTGATACTCTAGCTAAGCCAATAGAGGATTGGAAACATGACATCTTTGGTTGCTGGTTATTCCCACAGTGGCATGAGCATTCAGGCCCTTGAGTTATTTGCAAAGTTGATGAAGCTTCAGGTTCAACCTGATCAGTTTACATTTAGTAGTTGCCTATCTGTTTGTGCTGGAATAGCATCACTCAAGCACGGTAAGCAAATACATGCATTTCTTAGGACTTCCATGTGATGTGTGTTGCCACTATTTGTGTGCATGCCAAACTACAACATCATCACAAATTTACAATAAGCTAAAATAAATAAGGAGTTATTTTATAGGAGAAAATAATACATGTATTATATTATTACCATACAAAGAAAATTTAATGCTCCCAACTATATATTGAGCATCTAAATTCATCTTGCACAATTTTCTAGGATCAAGTTGCAATTCTCTTCTTCAAGCTAGACTAAAAATTATATACTCTGGTCTTCTGCCTTTGTACCTTTAATTAATATAAAAATATACACCAAACTGAAATTCTTGGTTTCAATTACTCCACCAGCAATGACCCCCAAATGTCATGACAATGAATATGTAAAAAAATTATTTCTCAAATTTGTGTTGCCTTGTTGTCCTTACTTTATAGTCAGTTCAATTTCTTTAGTCATCTAACCAGTGTATTGACTTGTTGTCCTTAATTCATATCTAGTATCAATGAACTACATCTGCTTTCTTTCTGTGTCGAACAGTACAAATACACTTTCATTCGTTAAGAATACTTGAAATCCTTTGGTAGAATTGCTCATTCGATAAATACTTCGTCTAAAGTCAGATATCTATGTTCACCTAAGTAATTCTGAGATCTGTTTCAAGTTGTTCCATTTTATAAGGGAGTAGAATAAAAAAGAAGAAAGCACCTTGATTTAAGTACTTTTTTCATTGGTTGAAGTGCTGCTAAAATGAACTTGAAATTCAATTGTTTTCCATATTAGAGAAAGTGGTTGATCTCTCTTGACTATTCCGTGTTATTTTAAAATACCTGCATTAGTTGATGGATTCAGGTTCTTGGTGCTTTACTTTTTTTATAAAAAAAAAATGATAAGAGACGACTTGCATCTTTTCATGCCAAGTTGACAACTATTTATTGGGAAAGGGAACAATAGCATAAATAACTATTCAGATACAGTTATGCAATGAATGGTTTCCTG
The DNA here is from genome assembly GCA_029582685.1 of Solanum piurae. Taxonomy (NCBI): domain Eukaryota; kingdom Viridiplantae; phylum Streptophyta; class Magnoliopsida; order Solanales; family Solanaceae; genus Solanum; species Solanum piurae. Next base: position 25,971 of record JAJOOO010006171.1, read on the forward strand.
ACAATTGAGATCTGGAAAGGGGATTTATTAACATCGGCACTGTTAGCAATGGAGTAATATTAATTAGTTTCTAGACATAACATCTTATATGAGTTCAAGATAAAGTACAATCAGATTATGAACTTGCAATACTTGAGAAACAAAAATCCCTTCATAGTTAAGGAATGCCAACCCGGCCTCTTTCATTTAACCGAAGGCTATCTACAAGAATGTAATACTACTTTGGAGAGAACCAACAACACAAAATTTTGGTTCTATGTCAGCCCTTTACTTAGGGGAATTGGGACAAAAGAATGGTTGGGACAACAAACATTTATCTCCAAATTCGATAGATATAGCTTGATCGTATACTTCATTACAACTATATGATTCAGAGCTATTCAGAGTATCATTCGTATTTGATCCCTTTAACTTTCATATTTGAGTTGGTACTCTACATATTAGATGCAAAGTTCCCTCTATAACATTATGGAACAGTCATTTGAGTATCAAAAAGTAATCCAAGTTCCTTCCTTACTATTATTAATCAGTTTTATTCAAAAAATACAGATAATGTTATAAGTCATGCAAACATAGAAAACATAGATCAATAGAAAACCAACAGAAAATGTACGAAAATGGGAAATCATGCTTACTGTAATGATATCTTGATGCTTTAACCGAAGCAACCACAGAGGTAAACTGCTTCCCCAGAAAAGTAGCCAAGTCTCCATATTCTTCAGGTAGGCTTATGAGTTTAATAGCCAATTTCCTGTGCTTGTACATTCTATTATGCCTTCCCGAAGCAAACTTGTTTCCTATATAAAGTTGTGACATATCGACTCTCCATTCCATGGAGTTAAAGGGGGCTAGATGTGCAAAACACAAAGAGTTCACCATTAAGACAACAGATTTAGTTATTTATGCAAAGGTTGAGAAAATTGAAATCTTTAAAATCATAAGCAAAACTAAAACATGAGCAAATAAAAAGAAATATCTGAGGAATAGCAAAGAGCTCAATACATGTTAACATGAGAAGTGGTACAAATCACCAATGAGGCAATGTGACAACATCAGATCTATTGTACAATTCTAAGCATTCAAGGAATTTAAAGGAGTACACAAAATTCAAATTTTACTTAATAATGTAAACAAAATATAATTTTTCTAGCTAAGACATTTTTTTAAACAAGTGGTGAACGTCAAATATCCTTCAATAGAAAAACCATATATGCTTACTCAATTAAATCTCGCTACAAATAAAAAATGAAGATGAGAAGAATGATCAGATCACTTAAGTGTATAGCAACTGAATATGTTCGAACAAGTGATTGCATGTTTAGTCTCCTAGTGTGGTAGGTTCATGAACTTGTTACAAAAAAGAAAATACACATCAGGCGCAAACACTTGTTCAAAAGGCAGAAGAATTGAATGGCAAAGAGAGGGGCAGGGAAGGAATGGAAAATTGTCAAAGATGATATTTTACTATTTTTGATTAATTTATTCTTAGTTTTTAGAGCTTTCGTTGATCAGATGTACTCCTGTTTGCAACAAATTTTAAACATGTGGAAAATAAATCAACCACACAGATAAAATCTGAAGAAACATGAATATTTTATTGATAACAGTGCAGGTACAATTTTGTTCCTCCCTTGAATCTACTCTGCTAAGATTTATCCATTATTTAAGGGCCGTTAGTGGCGTATTTCTCGAACTAGGATGATTTAGATTTGACCTCTATATGAATATTCCATGACTTTTGTGGAATATTCGAGATGCATTTTAAGGGAATTTAGTACCCTTTATATAGGCATATAAACTAGGGTTTAGGGTTGAGTAGCCTCCAAGAATTCCAATTGAAACTGAACACACCTTCTAGAGTACTCCCAATTCGAATTGAACAAACCTAGTAGAGTCCCACAAAATTTCAATGTCCAAAAATTTCTCCTACTTCAAGGTCGGAGTGTAGACTTGATGAAACTCAAAGACAAGGCTTGAAGTACTCATTCTTCCACCTTTGTAGCTTCAGATTTTCATATTTGATTTATGAGAGAAGAGATGAAGAACAAATTTGGTCTCATTGTGGGTTTAGGGTTGAGTAGCCTCCAAGAATTCCAATTGAAACTGAACACACCTTCTAGAGTACTCCCAATTCGAATTGAACACGCCTTGTAGAGTCCCACAAAATTTCAATGTCTAAAAATTCCCCCTACTTCAAGGTCGGAATGTAGACTTGATGAAACTCATCAAAGACAAGGCTTGAAGTACTCATTCTTCCACCTTTGTAGCTTCAGATTTTCAGATTTGATTTATGAGAGAAGAGATGAAGGACATATTTGGTCTCATTGGGCATGCCAATTTATTTGCAACAATTTAAACATATGGAAAATAAATCAACTACACAGATAAAATATGAAGAAACATGAATATTTTATTGATAATAGTGCAAGTACAATTCTGTTCCTCCCTTGATTCTACTATCCTAAAATTTCTCCATTATTTGAGGACCGTTAGTGGCGTATTTCTCGAACTAGGATGATTTAGATTTGACCTCTATATGAATATTCCATGACTTTTGTGAAATATTCGAGATGCCTTTTAAGGGAATTTATTACCCTTTATATAGGCATAAACGAGGGTTTAGGGTTGAGTAGCCTCCAAGAATTCCAATTGAAACTGAACACACCTTCTAGAGTCCCAATTTGAATTGAACATATCTTGTAGAGTCCCACAAAATTTTAATGTCTATAAATTCCTCCTACTTCAAGGCTTGTCGGAGTGTAGACTCGATGAAACTCAAAGACGAGGCTTGAAGTACTCATTCTTCCACCTTTGTAGCTTCATATTTTCATATTTGATTTATGAGAGAAGAGATGAAGGGCAGATTTGGTCCCACTGGGCTTGCCAATTTGTTTGCAACAAATTTTAAACATATGAAAAATAAATCAACCACACAGATAAAATGTGAAAAAACATAAATATTTTATTGATAATAGTGCAGGTACAATTCTGTTCCTCCCTTGATTCTACTCTCCTAAGATTTATCCATTATTCAAGGGCCGCTAGTGGCATATTTCTCGAACTAGGATGATTTAGATTTGACCTATATATGAATATTCCATGACTTTTGTGGAATATTCGAGATGCCTTTTAAGGGAATTTAGTACCCTTAATATAGGCATAAACTAGGGTTTAGAGTTGAGTGGCCTCCGAGAATTTCAATATTGAGTGGCTCAAGTTTTGACAAACCAAAAAAAAAATTGTTCAAAGAAATAGCCGTTTATCAATATTGTATGTAAGTAAAATCCCTTTCAAATTATTGGGAAAAATACTACAATATTGATATTGGATTGGAATTGCAAAATAGTAAACATCTTATTACAAATACTGTGTCGTGGCAAGCCATGTCTTGAAAGCGATTTCGACTCGACCCCAGTGCAAATCGTTGTAGCCGGTCGCTCCCCAAGATTCCATGTTACTATCAAACACGTGCACTCATGGCTGAAAGTTTGAAGGTTTCCCAAAATCAATTGCCCAAATAATATTCTAAGAATAAGCTAAAGAAAAAAGGAGGAAAAAGTTCTTCTCTTCTTTTTGTTTGTGTTGGTGTGATGTTTCTTATGTTCACCAAAGTCACTTCTTACATAGGATTACAAGAGAAGGAGTTGCAAGTAGGAGAGTTTAATTTTTAGAAACGTATTGTCAAGGTTAATGGCATTAAAGACCATTACATCACTTTTGTTTTTGGAATGGATGTATCATCTCATTTTAAAATGTATTTTGTACTTTGCATAACACTTGGTTAATAATATTAGAATAATTAACTCAACAATATAGAATAATTAACTCAACAAATATAACCCATTAAATTATGACTAAATAGATAAGCAAACTTTCAACCAAAATGACACCTCCCTCCATCCTAGCAAGCTTCTACATCTCAACTTTCTCTTAAAAAAAATTGGCAACGAGATCCTCAATCAAGTTAGCAGCATCTTGAACTGTTGCAATAGTGCGGTGCTTCCAAATCAACAGACCCACTAGCCGAAACCTGACTGTTGAACTGAAAATAAATACACATGAGTGCCACATAGATAATAGGGGCGGGAAGATAAGAGTTAACTTTCCCTTGGATGGTAAGGGTAAATATATCAATAAAGTATGACGAGGATAAATATATCAAGGGCAAATATGATCCTTTTACGAAATATTTTTCTTTAATACCAAAAACCCTTATATCTAGGGTTTCAGTACCGTTCCTCTCAATTCCAGGCAACCTACACTTTCTTACTTCTTATCGGGGTGTATTTGGTACTGTTCTAGTTTCACCATTTTTGAATCAGCTAGTATGACTAAACAAGGTATACAATTCTCTTTCTAGTTTCTTTTTTTTTTAATTACAAGTTTTAAGCGTAATAAGATTATTTTAACTTATTTTAGCACCTAGTAAAAGAGCTGCTGTTGAAGGGGAAAAAGAAGATATAATCATTGCTCTGCCAAGAAACGTTGTTGATCGTATCCTTGAGCTCTTGCCGGTTCACGATGCAGCAAGAACTAGTACTTTGTCTAGTAAATGGAGAGATATTTGGGTCTCACTTCCATATCTAGTGCTAAATAACTATTTTTGCAAAAAGTTGACAGCAAAATCTACAACTGTTTTTAAAATAACAATTGATGAGATTCTCTTACAGCATGTTGGAGACATTGTGAAGTTTGTTCTTGACGTTTCAGGAATAAATTTGAATTTGTCTTCATATGTTAGTATTAATAGATGGATGCGTTATGTCACCAGAAATGGTGTCAAGGAGCTAACTATTAATATGTCGGATAATAAAACTTATATACTGCCTTCTTATGTATTTAACTGTCCGACCTTGACACATTTGAAACTCTTCAACTGTGTCTTCAAACCACCAAGTTCGTTTCTTGGCTTTCGGAATCTTACGTATCTTCATCTAGAAAGAATAACATTTGTGCCAACCAACCAGTTTTGTGTTATCAAAGTTCCCCTTGTTGTGGATTTAGCCTTGATATTCTGTTGTGGCACTCAATACTTGAAGATGGTTTCACCACAATTGAAGTCCTTGTTTGTTGTTGTGGGTCACTATCTCGTGCTAAATTGCTTTATATATGAATTGCAATAAACTGAGCATGTTGGTGATTGAATTGGAAAAAGTGGAGGATAATTCAAAACATGATGAAATATCAACCTTGGAAAAGTTTCTATTTAGCTTTCCTTTACTTGAACAACTTTATTTGGGTTCCTTGGTCCTTGAGGTAAGAAATCTACGCGTTGTTTCAATTGAATATTTAATACATAGTGATTGTATTCATCGGATTCTAATTATTGTACTTGTCGGAAAGCTTTTGAATGCAAATATGGTTCTGGATGAGCTTCCTCCCAAGCTCAACTGCTTGTGGTATCTACACTTAGGTGTTGATTTCAACAAAGTGGATCAGACTTGTTGTGCTCTACAGTTAATCAAGAGTTTTCCTAATTTGAGTAAACTTCTGATTACGGTAAGAAATAGTACATATATGTTGTCGTGCAATGGATATAATTATTACTTGGTTTCATGTTTGCTTGCTCTTCATATATTTGAACTTGAGAAGCTAAAATTTCTTGGTATTTCTCTATACATTAGGTCGAGGGTAGTTATGACAATGCTGAAACAATTATGAAATATTTGGAGACACCAACCTGCTTGAATAGACCACTTAACAAGCTCGAGTATGTGACCATCAGTTCTTTTAAGTGTTCAAAAACTGAAGTGTTTTTTGTAAAGCTATTATGTGCTTGCACTCCGTCTCTTGTAAGGATGTGCATTGAGCAAGGGATAGCCATTGATTCCAAGGAAGAAAGGAATATCACCATAAAATTGATGCGTTTCCCCAGAGCTTCCACACGAGCAGAACTGTTCTATTTCCCATTTGAGGCTACAAACGCAGACTGATGCCCTGTTCTCAATGAGTTTTGTTAAACAAGGCATTGAATTGGCCAATTTAGTAAAACGTGTGTGATAAGATTAATGGTAAGCATGTTCACTTGTATGTTTCTAAAGATAGTCTGTATCGGCCTGTGTGATAAGATTAACAGTTTTCGTATGCATATTTAACTACCTGATTTGTAACTATGGAAGGAATTTGACAGGAAGATGCAATGAAAATTTTCCCGTTGGTTGTGTGGTTAGAAGTGTTAAAATTGTAGGGAAAGATTCTTGATTTGGGGTTATTTTGCAAAGCATATGCAGATTCAAATGCTGTTTTTTTTTTTTTTTTTGTAAAATCCATGTTATGTAATTCAATGTCTCTGAGTGATCTCAATTTAGTCAAATACATAATCTACATGAGTGTATGAGTCCGTAGACACATATTGTTTTACTTTTATCCCCGACCCAAAAGTCAATCCCAAGATCAAAATCGTAAATTTGACACCAAAAATAATTTACCAATAAGGCCAGGAGCTTATGCGCCAAAAAAATTATTGAAATCTGAGCACTAATCAATCCCCAAATTAAAGAAACATCAATATTCAACTCTAGGTATTAAAAACCCCAATTTATAATCAATTTTTTATTTGAATACCAATGACCCCCTCCTTTTTCGTGAACGCTACCTTTCTCGCGAACACGGAAGAGTCACTGGCACTAGAAGACAACAAAACTAGAAAAATCAAACTTCAACAAAAACTTCAATCCACTCCTTGGAATTACTTCGGAACCTTCCAGATACAAACCTAATATACAGATTGACGGCAAAACATGTTTTGGGCCTGTTGAAATCATCAAAACATCGATTTGAGGTCGTAGTGACAGGTCAAACCTACTTTTCCAAAATGCTAGAAACCATCCAATGATCCAAATCACATGTCAAACCTAAGGCTGGGCACCGAATCAGAATGGGACCACCGGATCGGAACGGGACGGTTTGATCGAGTTGTTGATCGGTATCGGGATGAATCGGACCGGAATTACTGGAATGGACCGAAATGAACCAGAACGGAACGGGATGGGATAAACGGGACGGCACATATATATATATATATATATAACTATTTCAAAAAATAATTTTTTTTGAGTTATTTTGAATTACGAAAATATGAATGTTTTTTTATTTTTCTAAGTTTATTAGTTTATAGTATTTAAGTTTTAAAATTTATAATGTAATTTTACTTAAGTTTATTTTAAAGATATTTTTTTAAAATTTTTTACTTATATAAGTTTGTAAGTTCAGTTTAATAAAGTTTTTGAGCTTATGTTATAAGTTTTCAAAATTTAAATCTTTTGAAGTTTACAAGTTATTAAGTTATACTTATAACTTGTAATTTAAATAACTTAAGTTTGTAATTTTAAAAAAATAAATAAACGAAAAAGAAATGCTAATAAAAGTATAAAACAATTATACAAATACTATTTTTAATTTTAATTAAAAATGATTTACCGGGACCGGATCGAAATGGAACCGGGATGAACCGATACCGGTATACCGGTACCAAATCATGATACCATTATGTTTCGTGTACCGGTACAATGTATCCCATTCCGTCCTGAATATTATCACCGGAACGGACCGAAATGGTATCGGAACGATACCGGTACAACCCGATCCGATGCCCAGTCTTAGTCAAACGTAACCTACTTTTCCTCCCTCTTAATTGCTAGCAACCTGCGCTTTCTCACTTCTTCACCGGGAATTTCCAAATCTTCTCTTAATATGACATTGCCACCTTTGTGTATTTTGGTACCGTTCTAGTTTCACCATTTTTGAATCAGCTAGTATGACTCAAGAAGGTATACAGTTCTCTTTTCCTCTTATCACTACTATCAATCGATTTTTGTCTAAACCGTGAATACCCCTAATTACTACTAGGGGTGTCAAATAGGCGGGTTGGATTGAAATTAGAGATATTAAAATGTGTTGAAATAGAAATCGGGTTGGGTCTTGACCCGTCCAAGTTTACTTTGGGCTCAAATGAGTTGGGTTCAAATGGGCTAAAAACGGTTTGGATCTTGACCCGCCCAATTTGACCCGATTAATCTCAATAATGTTAACATAGTGATATTTAACTTTTATAATCACAATTCGAATTTCCGCTCAAGATTTAAAAAAATAAAATAACAAATGGATAGATAAATCCTAAAAGATGTTAAATAGATAATAATTCATACCTTTAATATATGAACAGATCTTAGTAAAGAATTTTAAAATGGGTTGAAATTGGAGATTGAATTGAACTCAATTGAGGATTCTCTTAAAAAAGATTAGGCTTGAATGGGTTGAGATTGAACCCAATTCAAATTATCTTGAGCCCAACCCTTAAAATTAGGGGCGGGTTACCTATGTTTGAGTTCATTTTTGACACCCCTAATTACTACTGTCAATCACTATACCATAAGATACAACACACAATCAACATCATTCCAAATTGACAAATTATCGCCATCGTTATTCATCACCACAATCAACTAGGGCTGCTTATCGGGTGGATCAGTCGGATAATTTCGCTTAACGATTTGGCCTATCGGATCGGTTTTTAAATCTACTAACCCATTAGCCAAACAATAAGATATCAATTTGTTCGATAACGGATTAACAATAATTGGGCGGTGTATTGGGTACATCTACCTCTTTTTTTTTCATGAACGCACCTTAAAAAAATGACTTCTTTTCACTATTTTAAATGCAGTTAAATTATTAAATTCTTCTATATTGTAAAAAAATATATAGATTAATAGTAATATAATAGTTAATACAATATAAAAAGTAAATAGTTATTTCAATTTTTGTCTTTACGACTTTAGGACTAACAATATAGAATTGTATATATGGCAAAATATTATAAGAGACTAATATATCTAAGATAAAAGTGTAAGTATGGTAACTCTTAACGGGTATTCTATAAGGAAATTGAATAATTTGCCCCGACACCAATAAGCCGTTAATTATAAAATTCTAATCCGTCCACCAATCATTTATTCAATAAGCCAATTTTACGATTGACTTATCGATTACAGATTGATTTTGAACACCCATACCATCAATCCATATTAAACTTTTAAATTATTTTATTGATATACTATTAAATTAATTTTATATTTTAATTTAATTTTATATTTATTCTTTTCTAAATAAAGACAAAATTTTATAGAAAACAAGCTATATTAATTATTTAATATTTAAACGTTCTAATGGAAATGAAAACAAATGAGCCTATGCAAAACCCAAACCACAAAATCCCTAAAATCTAGGGTTTCACCGTGGCATTTTGCTCGCACTCATTTGCTTGGCAACGTGCGCTTTGTCACTGCAGTAACGTCTTCTTTGCCGGGGAATTTCACTTTTTTCTTAATACCGCGTTGCCACCTCTGTGCATTTTGGTACTATTTTTTGAATCAGACACAATTTTTCAGTCAGCCAGCATGACTCAACAAGGTATAAAATTCTCTGTATTTTTTTGGATTATAATGTTAAGCCTAATAAGATTATTTTAGCTTATTCTAGAACCTAGTAAAAGAGCTGCTGTGGAAGGGGAAAAAGAAGATATAATCATTGCTCTGCCGAGAAACGTGGTCGATCTTATCCTTGAGCTCTTGCCTGTTCACGATGCAGCAAGAACTAGTATTTTGTCTAGTAAATGGAGAGATATTTGGGTCTCACTTCCATATCTAGTGCTAAATAACTATTTTTGCAAAAAGTTGACAGCAAAATCTGCAATTATTTTTAGAATAACAGTCGATGAGATTCTCTTACAGCATGTTGGAGACATTGTGAAGTTTGTTCTTGACGTTTCAGGAATAAATTTGTCTTCATATGCTAGTATTAATAGATGGATGCGTTATGTCACCAAAAATGGTGTCAAGGAGCTAACTGTTAATATGTCGGATAATAAAATTTATATACTGCCTTCTTATGTATTTAACTGTCCGACCTTGACACATTTGGAACTCTTCAACTGTGTCTTCAAACCACCAACTTATTTTCTTGGCTTTCGGAATCTTACGTATCTTCATCTAGAAAGAATAACATTTGTGCCAACCAACCAGTTTTGTGTTATCGATGTTCCCCTTCTTGTGGATTTAGTCTTGACGTTCTGTTGTGGCACTCAATACTTGAAGATGGTTTCACCACAGTTGGAGTCCTTGGTTGTTCTTGGGGGTCACTATCTCGTGCTAAATTGCTTTATGAATTGCAAAAAAATGAGCGTGTTGGTGATTGAATTGGAAAAAGTGGAGGATAATCCAAAACATGATGAAATATCAACCATGGAAAAGTTTCTATTTAGCTTTCCTTCACTTGAACAACTTTGTTTGGGTTCCTTGGTCCTTGAGGTAAGAAATCTACGCGTTGTTTCAATTGAATTGGAAAAAGTGATTGATTGTATTCATCGGATTCTAATTATAGTACTTGTCTGAAAGCTTTTGAATGCAAATATAGTTCTGGATGAGCTTCCTCCCAAGCTCAACTGCTTGTGGTATCTACACTTAGGAGTTGATTTCAACAAAGTGGATCAGACATCTTGTGCTCTACAGTTAATCAAGAGTTTACCTAATTTGAGTAAACTTCAGATTACGGTAAGAAATAGTACATATGTGTTGTCGTGCAATGGTATAATTATTACTTGGTTTCATGTTTGCTCTTCATATATTTGAACTTGAGAAGCTAAAATGTCTTGGTATTTCTTTATACATTAGGTCCAGGATGGCGACGACACTGCTGAAACAGTTATGAAATATCTGGAGACACCAACCTGCTTGAATAGACCACTTAACAAGCTTGAGTATGTGACCATCAATTCTTTTCAGTGTTCAAAAACTGAAGTGTTTTTTGTAAAGCTATTATGTGCTTGCACTCCATCTCTTGTAAGAATGTGCATTGAGCAAGGGATAGCCATTGATTCCAAGGAAGAAAGGAATATCACCATAAAATTGATGCGTTTCCCCAGAGCTTCCACACGAGCAGAACTGTTCTATTTCCCGTTTGAGGCTACGAACGCAGACTGATGCCCTGTTTTCAATGAATTTTGTTAAACAAGGTACTGAATTGGCCAATTTCGTAAAACGTGTGGTTTCTGTGTCAATGTGTGATAAGATTAACAGTTTTTGTATGCATATTTGACTACCTGTTTGGTAACTAAGGATGGTATTTGACAGGAAGATACAATGAAAATATTTCCTGTTGGTTGTCTGATTAGAGGTGTTAGCACCTGTGTTTTTTGCGACGACGATGAGTTGGCAATTGCAAACTGGTTCTAACCAAATTGAATGTATTCACATTTTTATGTAGAGGTTTAGTTTCCTATTGCTATGTTACCACAATGTTGAAGATGCTGGCTTTACTTTATTATTACCAGTGGAGTTTGAGTGAAATAGACCATGAATTGCAGGGAAAAATTCTTGGTTTTGGGGCTATTTTGCAAAGCACATGCAGATTCAAATGCTGCTTCTTTTTTTCTTTGTATATGAGTCCGTAGACATATATATTGCTATACTTTTATCCCGGGCTCAAAAGTCAACCCCAAAACTTCAAAGCACTAGAAGTCAGAAGAATGCAAAACTAGCAAAATCAAGCTTCAACCAAAACTTCAATCCACCCTATGGAATTCATTTGGAACCTCTAGGATACAAACTAAATATGCAGAATGATGATAAAAGACGTTTCGAACCTGTTGGAATCATCAAAATACCTATTAGTGGTCGTTTTGACCAAATGTTGATCGAGGTTAAATCTAGCTCTTTTCAAAATATTAGAATCCATCCAATGATCCAAATCACTCTCGAGTGCCTCAGGTTCCATGCAAACCATCTAATTAAGTAAAAAATCATCCTCCAGACCTAATAGATTTGTCAAGATTCAAATCTGACCTCGCTAACCCAAAATGTTGACTTTGGTCAAACTTTCCAAAAACCTAACTTCCAAGAAAGAAAATCTTCTTCCAAACTCATCTGATCATCTTGGAGATTGTGTCCCCTTCTTGAGAAGTCGGAAAAGGCATAATGAAACTACGAGAAGGGTCAAAACTTGAAAACACAAACGACCACGAGGGTCATTACAATTCTCTTCGTTTCTCCTCATTGAGTTGGAATGTTTCATGATCAATCTACTCAAATATGTGATTAACTTCATCCGGATCTTTAGATTCTATCTATCAATAATGTGTAAAAGGAACTCCCTGATATATTTGGGGATCTTGCGTTACTCTAACAATGGCCATATTAGTTGTTGTGTATTCATTGAAGTATTATGGTAGGATAAACCCATATAAACAGGCAACAATAAATAAACTGCAACTATTGGTGCAGTTGATCACTCTTAAACTTGTAAAAATTTGAACAAGTAGACACACGCGTCCTAGCTATCAAAAGATGGATACAAAAGCACAAAACACTTGGTATCAAAGGAGACCACAGTCATATTGAGTATGAGCACTTTGGTTTCTGAAGAAAATGGCCATCACAGCAACGACGACAATTTTGGTGAGCATTGGTCTATTCTCAATAAGAAGGGAAGTCAGATAAGATTGTGTTGCTAGTTTTACCACCCTCATTTTCCTCTCTTTTATATACTGATCCAATGCCTCTTCATGATCAAAACAACTTCCGTTAATCGTTTTTGCCAAGTTTCTTCCAAGTACCACTGCATCTTCTATTCCTGATGAACCTCCCTGCCCAAGGAATGGACCCATTACATGCATTGCATCTCCAGCAACCGTTATTGTTTTTTCCCGAAAATTTCCAAACATTAAGTCCCATGGTGCGCGATATTTCAACTGAGCAAATGACAGAGAATCCAAGTCACATTTTTCTATCATTTCTTGGACATCAGCTGGATGACTACCTATTGCCTCAATGGCTCTTTGTTTGATAACTTGTGTATCTTGTGGGAACTTGGCATCTGAATGTGCACAAAATCAATCAGACAATACAGAAAACAAGATAGATGGACACAAGACGGAGAGAAAATTCATTTGTGGAATCATGAAAAGTATCAAAATTGAAGTCACATTATAACAAGAGGCATCAAATTGGATCACCATACCTGTGCCCTGTTGAACAGCAACAAACCAGTGTACCAACTTATCAGTGATCGGTAGTCTTCCAACTGCGGTTTGGCCAATTATGAGACGGACAAATTCGAGAGGAAATGAGTGACCATTGGGATAACTTGTTAAACCCCTGATTGCACAAGTCCGAAATGTTTTTGCAGGCTTTAATCCAAGGAAACTTGCCACTATTGACCTCCATCCATCACACCCGATCAAAACCTGCAACGATCACTCAAACATAATGAGATCAAATTCTATTTTATTGAGCCACCCTTACCACCAATACATCAGAAATTTCCATTGTCAAGGGAATTCATAAAAGAGGACAGAGCAAATAGAGAAAGAATACCTTAGCACCAATACGCTTTCCATTAGAAAGTAGAAGACTCGGTAAGGAAGTGATAGGATCCATTTCTACAGACACAATATCACATCCAAAACGTATAGTCTTTGGAGGTAAAGCATCAGCAAATGTTTCAACTATATCACTCCTTTTCAGACAACGAACCTCTCCGATATTCCTATATTTTAATAACACCGTACAGTAATCTCTTCTTTCAAGTGTAGAAAAAAATGAAATTGACATCGATCTCGATTTGAATTTGACTTACTTGTATGGTGTGTAATTTTCATTGCCCTTGTCCATCCATGTAATTCGCACCCTGTTTGATATACTATGAAGTTAACTAGAGTACTATAGTTGAAAAACTAGAGAATTGAAAGGAATGATACATAAAAAAATACCCTTTTAACTTGACTTCATTTCACATTTATGTCCTTCAATTTTGGATGTGCACAAGTAGAGACTTAAACCTGTATGAAGTTGAACAAATAGACACACGTGTCCTACATGACAATTTGTGTCCTACGTGTATAGGACTCATGTGTCTGTTTGTTTAAGTTTATACACTTTTAAGTGTCTAGTTGTGCACATCCAAAGTTGGAGGGCATAAATGTGAAATGAGATCAAGTTAAAAAACACATTTATGTGTTATGCCGAATTAAAATGATGTAAAGATTATATTACCCTTGAAGAGGAAGAGCAGTAGTTCTTAGATGAGAAGCCACACCAAGTTGATCAAGTGCCTTCCATCCATTAGGCAATACACCTATGGCTGCTCCTGCTGATCTTAAAGTTTCTGATTTCTCTAATACCACACTCTTTATCCCTTTCCTGCATTTGGTTTTATATATAAATTTATACAAATTCTTTCTTCAATAAACTAAGTAGACGTTTTGGACCTACCATTTTATCTCGTAACTTAAAATCAGAGATGAAATGATCGTTTGGACATGCCTGAGATGAAATCCAATTTGACCAACAAGTTTATATTTTATTTTTTTAAAACTACAATTTTAACATTATTTCATCTGTAAACAAAATCTATAGTTGATATTGTTACTCTTAGCAACCATTAAACCATTTATATCAGGTATAACAACTACTCTCACCATCCAATGAATGTTGATATTACTCTTATTGAATTAAAGTTCGATGAATAAATGTTGTATTTTTAGAATAATTTTATAATCGTTTGCTTATTTAATAAGATTGTATAAAGAATCGTGGTAATTTTGATAATTTTCACAACTTATGAGAGTTTTATGTTTATAAACAAAAAATACAATTTAAAAAT
>JAJOOO010006172.1:0-26966 GCA_029582685.1 Solanum piurae
ATTGATTTAGAAAGATCACCTTTGAACCTTCAACTTTGCCTCTAATGGCATAAACCCACAAATATCACATTCATCAATTTAGACTAGGGTTTACCATAAATCTCACATGAATTCATCATAATATCACGAAAAAAAATCTAAATCAACCATAATTAGGTATTATCCACTAGATTGGAATCATACCCAAACCCTACCCACAATGTAAGCACAACTCTAGCTAGAATTGGATTTTTTACTTCACAATTGGGGGAAACTATGGGGCAAGAACCCATAAATGAATAATCTAAACATACATATTTTAAAAGCCCTAAATAAATCTTGAATCAATGAAGGAAATCTTCCCTCTTCTCTTATCTTCTTCTTCTTCTTCTTCACTTCTAGAGAGAGAATTATTTGGAGAGTATTTTGGGGTCTTAGATGAATGAGTTAATGACTTAGTTTTAGGGGCCTATTTAGCTTATATAGGTGGTTAAATCAGTAAATACCCGACCTACCTTAACCCCTAAATAATTACTAACTTAACCCCCAAAGCCTAACTTAAAACTAAAACTAAAAAACTGCTTGGACCTACTCCGTGGGTGGACCTACTGAGCGCGAGTTACCTCCGTAGGTGAGGTTTGCAGCTCATAAATTTCATGCCATTGCAGGACTTGACCCACGACCCCAACCTACGGGGCATGGGTCCATCTACGGCCAGTAGATGGCATCCGTAGTAATGCCAAATTACAGTTTTTAGGGGCTACTTTGAGGTCCTCCTCAAGGACCCTTTTGGTGGTCCTTGGGGGGGTCGTACCTTGAAGCCCTAACCTTTAAACCCCTATTCTCAGTACGGTAGTCATTTTTACAACCTTTCATCCTCTTACTACACTCCAAACCTCTTACAAAAGGCTCTAGAACTCCTTAGTTCAGCTTGCTAGTTTCTGGGGTGTTACACTCGGCGCGCTCTCCATCAGTAGCAAGATGTCGGGATAGCCATCTCACAAGAGCGTCCCTTTTCTCGGCATGCCGCTGAAATTCTCCGCTCTGAATAACACCCATCCGATAGTCGAACTCTGTTGTATTGATGCGTAGTGTTTGGTCCGGACCATAGTTGAACCTGCGGAGGGTGGTTTCGGAGATATCCACAGAAAAACCCCAAACTTATGTAGCCTCAAGTGGAGGCTGAGCTGAGGGCTTGGCCATCTTGGATATGGACCCTCTGATGGTGGCGGCATAGGAGGCATATAAGTCCCTTCCTGGAGCGGTGTGGAGGCTACCTGTGAGAACCCGACACTCATCAGTGACTAGTTGAACCATCCTATCGTTCTCATTCAGCACGCGGGCATCTCTGTATAACTGAAACTGGCCCTCCACACAACATCGATTAGGCTCCTCAGCAACTGGTGCAGGCTCGGTACTGGGGGGCACTGAAATGTCACTATTAGCCTCAGAGGATGAGGCAATGATGTCGTTAGAACTGGAGCCGGAGTTGAAGCCGGATGCGGACTCAGAACCAGCCGGTGAGCCGATCGGGGTGGCCCCCTCATTAGACTAGGGACACTGACCACATCGGGAACCACCAGTTAAGCTCGGTTCCTCATAGTGCGAGGAGCGGCAGGGGAGGTCCTGGTGTTGGGAGGAATATAGTCAGTGTCCTCCGTAATGATCAAACATCGCGAGGGAGAGACGTACTTCGATTTGTCCTTTGCGGCGTAATTCAAAATTTTCTTGGAGGCCATAGTACCTGTAGAAGATTAGTTAGTACCAAAACAAGCAAATAAAACACTTGGAAGAATTTTAGAATAGGAAAAGAATCAAAATAAAAAACAAAAAAAAACTATGTGCAGTAGCTGAACTGCTGACCCACGATGGGTATCTATGGTCCGTGGGTTGACCTACGGTCCGTAGGTCAGAATACCCAAAATTGGGTCTTTGATGTTCGAACCACGGATGTGTAGAATGGTCTGTCGATGCAACGACGGACCGTAGTCCACACCGTGGTTCGACACTTAGCAAAAATGTTGTGTGCTTCTGACCCACGGACCCAACCTAAGGTTCGTAGATGGGGTCTCGTGGGTCAGGCTGTGCCAGGTTTCAGATGGTTCACTTCTTTCAATCCTTTTCCTTCACCAATTTTAAACAACATAGGCCTATACATGAATTTCAACAACTAATATGGTAGTTAATCATCCTTAGAGTTCCAATTTTACCGAATTTCATAATTTATCACACTGATACCCATGAACCCTAAGTCAAAAGTTCCAATTCGGCCTATTGACTTGGTTTATTCAGTTTGAAGTAATGACACACTCACATACCATCATATCAAAGGTGTTCTTGCATACAATTTCACATACAAACACAAAATTAACAACTCAAGTTCAAGTTCATTGTTGTAATTTCAAAAGGAAACTATGAATAATTTTAAAGTTCGGGAGAAATCAACATACTTTACAAGTATACAACAATGGTGAGTGTGTGACCGCAATAAGCTTCTAGAACCTTTTGGTAAGCCTTTGACACCGAAGTCAGACTTGTGAAATTGTTGGGGAATCGAGATGAGGGATTTGGAAGAGAGAAGGGATGATTTTGGATTTAGGGGAAATGAATGGGGAATGATATGGGATTTATAGGAGTGATTAGGGGGATTTAGAAGGTTGAAAATGGTTGGGAGATTTAGATGGACGTGGGAACTATTTTGAATTCGAATGGTTTTATTTAAAGGGGGTTCGGGTCGAGTTGGCACAACCCTAGTTTTGGATCCACGAGACCCCGTCTATGGTCCGTGGGTCGACCTACGAACCATAGGTCCGGTCCGTAGGTCACTCTGACACTTAGTATTTTTAGAAAACTTACCTGGGGTCTACGGACGCCATTCACGGTCTGTGAATGGACCCACGGACCGTCGGTGGGGTCCGTAGACCTCTGCACAACCTTTTTCTGCAGATTCAATTTTTCATCCCTGCACACGTAACAACCATTAGGACTTTCTTTTTACATTTTCTGGACACGTTTCAGACACGGACCCTATTCTATATCTAGCCAACACTAATACAAAAATAAAACACCTATCTAAAGAGTTACATAAATTAAAATAAAAGAAGAAAACTCCTAAATCAAAAAGAAAAACCTATAGTTGGCTAGATTGTACATCTTGGGTTGCCTCCCAAGAAGCGCTTGATTTAACGTCGCGACATGACGCAGACCCCTTAATTACTCAGACTTCATCAGGATAATAGGCCTTGATCACTTCTTGCACGCTCTCCAATTTCCCCATGTAGACTTTGATCATTTCCCCATTCACCTTGAACCTTGTCCCCTCTTGATCTCGAGCTCGACCGCTCCATGTGGAAACACTTGAGTGACTTTGAATGGCCCGGTCCACATGGACTTGAGCTTGCCATGAAACAAGCGCAACCTTGAGTTGAATAGAAGCACCAGATCACCCACAACAAATTCATGCTTGTCAATCTTTTGATCATGATACTTCTTCATCTTCTCCTTGTACAAGGCTGAACTTTTATAAGCTTTTAGGTGAAACTCATCAAGATCATTCATGTCATTCACTCTTTGAATCGATGCGGCGCCCCAATCCAAATTTAAGTTCTTCAGCGCCCACATAGCACTACAAGAAATTTGATTTTTAACAACCACTTCTTAACGAAAGGATATAAATCTGGTCGTTAGAAGTATATTTATAGCGACCAAATTTTTTTACCATCGTGAAAAGGTAGACAATAGTTAATGAATTATATTTGGTTCATATAAATCAAAATTCCCGATTGTTCATTAATCCATATATTTAGGTGGCAGATTGAACACACTATAATTATCTCCAAATTAGTCCATCCATCCAAATAAAAACTGCTTAGATAGACTCAATATCTCTAGGGTTTGTATTTCTTATTCAGCCTCTCTCACTCTTGGGTGCCTCAACATATTCACCTCTTAGTCTCCAATACCGACAATGAGAAAATTGATCTCGGGGTTGTAAGTTCAATACTTTTCTGTGTATACCATTTTTTTTTTCCAAATTTTTACTTTACTTATGAAATCTTAAGGATCTCGGTAGAAGTTGTGATAGCAAGCATAGTAATAGAAGAAATCTATCTAGATTTTATTGGTGAATTGTAAGATACTATGATTTTTTAGGGTTAATACTCACAAATTTTCCGACAAGAGGCTCAAACATTAGAGTCTGTAAGTTAGATTGAGACATAATTGTGGAGTCGTCTAATCTGATTTTCTAGAAAAAATGTATCATTCAAAACTAAATTCGTGGTATGATTTCAACTTGGTGCTGAATTAGTGATTTGTATTCTATCAGTGTAATGGCATTCTTAGTAGACCTGATCGGATTTTAACTATCAATTGATAAAATGAGTCACCTCTATGACAACGTCAATCAACAGATATTTGGGTGATCATCAACTACGAAGAGTAGTGTAAATCAAAAGATATTTTGGTGCTTTCTTGGGTGTAAAGCTTAAGGATGTAGGCGAGTGGTATGACTGTTACTAGTTTATATGTTTTTTTTTCATTTTCCCTTCCAGACATTGGATAAGATAGGATGTGATACTATAAACTCGTTTGTGGTCCTTCTGCCCTTTTCCTACTGAAAAAAGCTCTGCTTTATTTCGTTAAATAAAAGTTTTCGTACTAATGTGACTTATATAAGTAAATACAAGAGTTTATATGTTAATGTAACTTTAGCCAAGAAGGTATGCAACACATTTAGTTTGCTTCTTCCAGCTCCTTATAGTGATTATTGCAGTTTCAATTGCAACAACTGTTAATGTTTTTCATATTACTAAAACTTACCTATAAAAGATGATATTGTTGGTCAGTGCACAACACTGACATTTCTTCACTAGAATACATGTAACGATTTCGTAAACTTGTTAACATATTGATGATGCTTTTCGTTAGTATTTAGCTTAATTAGATTTTGACATTTTTGAAAATCAGATTTGCTTTTTGGCTTCAGAATAGAATTTGATAGAGTTCTTGAATTCCTAAAATAATGAATTGTGTAGTTGTACCTCCAAAGAGAGGAGTTTTGTTTTATCCTAATATAGTTTGTGAAGGTATTGGCTAATGATTTATTGGTCTTATATACGTACAAAGGGATTGGCTAATCCAATGATTTATTTGTCTTTATATATGTAGGAAAAAGGGATTAATGAGATGACTTTTAATATATGTTGCTTGAACTCTTCAAATATGTCAATGGGTGAGTGTCGGATTCTTCAAAAGTAATGTATTTTTGGATAACCTAACACGGATGCAGCATCAAAAGTGAAGAGTCCGGGCAACTAAGTTTTCAATACCATTGTAAGTAAATATTGCTTCAATATACAGTTGCCTTACTACTGCAAAGGACAAACTTCTTTGTATTATTTCTGAGTTCACAATCTTCAAATGGTCTTGGGGAGTCAAGTGTGTCTTCATGATGTTGGTATCGACTCCGATAAACATGACTTGGCTAGATACTTAATTTTGAACTTGAGAAAGTCCTATATTTTGTATCCTAAATGTTAAAATGTTCATGTCATTTAAAATGCTAATATTTTACAATGTTAATATTTTAAAATGCTAATATTTTACAATGTTAATATTCTAAAATGCTAATATTTTACAATGTTAATATGTATTGTACCCCATGAACATAGTTGGATTTAAATCTTCAACTTAGTGAACTTTGTTAGTTCTCTTTGCCATTGAATTATTATTATTATCCTTAATTTTTCTTAGACACTTTGACTTATTTGCATCTGTATGGAAATAATTTTTTATAGTGTCATGCTCTGTTGTTAATTTATTCTTTTGTTTGTAGGATTTCTGATTTCTGCTATTTACTATCTAGAGGACAATTTGAAGGCAGTGCAGGTGAGGGATTAGGGAAGAAAAGTTGCATAATGAAACAAAGCCAGTTACACATCCAATCCATTTTTCATTCCTTATAGAGCTACAGATGGGTTACAACTTACAAGTTATCAGAGATGACTCGTGTATGAAAATGCTAATAGGTGGTGGATTATATAAGAAATTATATGAGTGTCAAAAAAATAGATGGACTGAAACCATATGAAAACTAGACTCGAGTAACAACCCAAGTTGGTGGTATTACAAATTTTTTTGAAGCAGATTGTTTAAAGATATTTCCACGTGCACCTCTATTGCAATTTCCAATTGCTTTGAGAATATTATTGTACAATTTGATAGATATATTTTATGTTTTCTGATGCTTCTACTTCATGTAATTTTAACTATGAAATTTTATATGAATATCAATTGTTTTGTATATTTCTTATATGTTATGCATATGTGAATAAATATGAACAAACAATTACTATTTAGTTTTATATATTTTCAGATTTTGGCAGTGATTGAAGATTAAAAAATTCAGGGAACTTAAAATTGGGTCTTCTAAATGTTATAACAACCGGATTTTACTGTCGTAAGTAATGATATTTAATGATGGAAATGACAATCAACGAAGGGATAATTTGGTCATTGAAAGGAGGTTTAACGATCGGATTTTTCATTGTCGTTAAAGGTTTTTAATTGCCGGATTGAAATCCGGTCGTCTACTTTTAACGTCAGAGCTAGTAGCGACCGGTGACGACCAAATTTTTTCCGGTCGTTATTGACTAATAGCGACCAGAATGGGACTTTTAACGACCAAATATCCACTCGCTAAAGGCATGTTTTCTTGTAGTGTAGCCTTATGCTCTAGCTCTACCGGCAAATGGCATGACTTCCCATATACAAGTTGGTAGGGGAATACCTATGGGAGTCTTGAATGCGGTGCAATAGGCCCATAGAGCATCATCAAGCCTCATTGACCAATCAGTTCTATTTGCATTCACAGTCTTTGCAAGGATTTGTTTTATCTCTCTGTTTGACACTTCAACTTGCCCACTAGACTGCGGATGGTAATGAGTGAATACATTGTGACGGACTCCATATTTCTCTAGCAATGCATTGAACAACTTATTACAAAAGTGGGAACTTCCATCGCTGATAATCGCCCTAGGTGTACCAAATCTGGAGAAGATACTCGTTTTCAGGAATGCGGTGACACTTTTCCCTTCATTATTTGAAAGTGCAATTGCTTCCACCCATTTCAACACTAATCAACCGCAACAAGAATATACTTCATCCAATGTGAACTCACAAATGGACCCACAAAGTTAAGGCCCCATACATCAAACAACTCAATCACCAATATCGGATTCATAAGTAGCTCTTGCCTCTTTCAAATTACTCCTTCTCTTTGGCAACGATCACAAGACTTTGCGAAATCATGAGCATCATGGTGGATGGTCGGCCAGTAATACCCACACTGCAAGATTTTATGAGTAGTTCGAATACCACTATCATGCCTACCAACAGGCAATGAATGACACGCCTCTAGTATACTCATCATCTCAACCTCGGGCACACAGCGACGAATAATCCCATCAGCACAAATACGGAACAAATAAGGCTCATCCCAAAAGAACTTCTTCACATCATGCATAAACTTTTTCCTTTGGTTAAAAGACAAATCCCATGGAACCAAATCACTTGCCAAGTAGTTAGCAAAGTCTCTGAACCAAGGAATAAGATCATGAGAAGAAGCCAAAACCTGTTTGTCTGGAAAAGGATCATTAATTTAAGCCCCATTTCCTAGCTTGAGGATAGCTTCCTCTTCTAACATGGACAAATGATCGGCAACTTGATTTTTTGTCCACTTTCTATCTTTCACCTCAAAATCGAACTCTTGCTTACAATACCCATCTAATCAACCTCGGTTTTGCATCCTTTTTAGCCATCAGATACCTCAATGCAGAATGGTCAGTATGCACTATGACCTTAGTACCAAGCAAATCGAATCAAAATTTCTCAAATGCAAAAACCACAGCAAGGAGTTCTTATTCAGTCACCATATAGTTCTTTTGAGCCACATTCAGAGCTTTGCTAGCATAGTAAATAATGATAGGTGCAGAAACTAGCTTTGCTTTCAACTCTCCAAATGCTCTCAGATAAGCATCATCAAATTCAAACTTACCCTCCTTTTCGAGCAATTTGCACAAAGGGTGTGCATTTTTGGAGAAATCCTTGATAAACCTCCTATAAAAGCCTACATGCCCAAGAAAACTTCCAACACCTTTAACTTAGATAGGTGGTGGAAGCTTTTCTATTTGTCACGACCCAGGGGTACCCCATAGACGTAACACGGCGTACTCGACCCAGAAGGGATCTAATACAATCCCTTAGCATCATAACATAAGTAATAGAAATAGAAATACAGAACAATTTAAAACTTTTACAATCTAAGTCACATTTCATAAAAACAAGCGGAAGTATTTCTATACTCTTTGTCTCAAACCATCTAACATAACTTTTTGAATAAAACTTCTTGGGATGAAGCCCATACAATGTCTAAAACATAAAGAAATGACATAAAGTAAATAAGGGTTTGTCCTCGAAGCTATGAGGACTCACCAATTCTTCAACTCTTCTTGATCCTTGGAAACCAAGCCTTCAAAGCAACTGAAACTCCGAAACCCTACATTTGATTAGATTGTAGGCAATATGCGTTAGTACAAATGTACCAAGTACGAAAGCTAGCACAACATCATAAGAGCATCTTAAATGGTTAGTCAACATAAGAGATAATAACATAGTCATAACATAATCATCATAGTCTTAGCATAATCATCATAATCATCAACATAAGTTTCATATAAACATAAGTCAACATAAGACATAGTCATACTCATATAAGCATAATAGACTCTTAGTCCTCTTTACCATAATAGCATCATTCTCAAGTAACCTCAAAAGCATACAAGTGCAAAGCAAGAATATCATCCCATAATACCACCTAAGCCATGTATCCCTTTTTGGTCATCTTAATCATAGTCTACATACATGGTCAAATCTTTAAACATTCTATGCCATGAGGGCCCCATACTTCTAGGTAACCTCAAGGCACACTTGTGCAATGCATGAAAGGCATCACATACTACCCTTCACACTAAGCATAACCTTGAAGTCATCTTAGTCATATTCACCCTCCTTTGGCCTAATTATAAACTTAACTTCTCATAACTAAGGGAATCTCTCACCTTTAGTCTACTATAACTAGGAAGGGAAACTATAGCACAATTCTATCTCAAGACTTCTTTTTAATGACCCTAAGTCATACTTGTGCAATGCATGCATAGCACCCCCATAATACTATACATTCTAAGTACTACTTTTAGGTCCTCATACTAACACTTCATGATTTGGAACCTCTCTTAACTTTAGAACACTATGAGGTACTCTCTTAGCACATCTTACGTCATTATTAGGTTGAACCCTATGAGATACTTCCTTTAGTATTTCTAAGTTCATTATTAGCATGGATACTATGAGATGCTTACTTAATCATGTCTAAACCCTTTTATACTTTGAACACTATGAGATACTATAACAGCCCGTATTACGCATATGCTTGTTCTATTATTGTGTTACTTGACATAACCTTATAGTATAGGTGAGGGACCATGTTTATTATATGATTAGTGTTGGTTTAAACTATCTTGGAAGGTGATGTAATTAGCCTTGCATGTTTCAGCATGTGTACTGCAAGTTATAACACCTACAGAAGTATTTAAACTCGAGATGGAAAGGTGGTAATTGAGCTTAAAGTTAAAAGTTAAGTGCTAATTTAAACAAAAAGAGATTAATATTTAGAAAATGGAATAAAATAAGTGAGTTGCTTGCTTGACTTAACTAAGCTAGTAGGTGACAAGTAGGTGCATCACCTACTTTGACTAATTGACCAGTCCAAAGGACCAAGTAGGTGCATCACCTACTTGAGCTATATGGATCTAGTTAAAAAGGACAAGGTTTATGGATCAGATTTGGGCCTATACTAATGGATTCACTTAAGGCCCAAACTAAGTTAAATAAAATGAAAATGAATTTAAAGCCCAACAGCCAAATCTGCTAAGGCCCAATATATTTAAGCCCAAGTGAAAGCAAGTAAGTGCATCACCTAGTTTGACCTTTTGAGCTGCTTGATGTACATAAGCAGTTGCATCACCTACTTGACCAATTAGTGGCTGAAAATGGACCAAAAAATGGAGGTTCTAGAGGATATTCTTAAAGGTGAAGAAAGGTCAATATAAGATATACTGGCTGCTATTCTCACTCATTTTTAACATACAATATTGAGAATTAACTCCAGCTCTCTCTCTCTCTCTCTCTCTCTTCTCTTAAGGATTAACACAACAGCCTTAAAGTTCCTTCTAGGGTTCTTGAAGAAATCCTCATATCTGCAAACCAAAGTAAGAGAAACACTTATGGATTTAGCTTATTTCTCCCATGGAAGACTAGAAAACATGTTATTCATGCTCAATTACAAGTAAAAGGCAGAAGTTCCCACAAGCTACTGCTCACTTTCCTTAATTATTAAGATATTTTTCTCTTCTTCTTTGGTTTAAGTGTGAAGGGAAGTTGAAGTTCTAGAGGAATTCAGGTTATAAGAAGAAGTTGTAGAAATTGAGGTAAGGTACTACTCCATTTTCTTCCTCCTTATTTATGAGTTTGAGTGAGGAATTATGGGTGTGCTGTCATAAAAGAACTCAAGGGGATGGTGAGTTCAATAATTGGTTGCATGATAAAGAATATTTAAGGCTCTTTTATGTGTATTGTTGTTAGTACAGCTTGGGTAATCTTGGAAAAGGATATATAATGTATGTATTGGGAAGAGAAGGAGGGTGTGGTGATACACATTATTTTAAGGGTTGTATGGGCTCATTATCCGTCAATGTTATCTACTATTTTATGGGGCTCACGGTGTGATAGCTACTAATTTTAGTTTATCATGATTTATATTGTAGATTAAAACCTAAAAGGGGAGGTTGAATCATGATAGTTGTATTGGTCAAAGGATAAGGTATGTATGGGCATTCAATTTAATATTCTTCGGCATGATATCTGATACTTGCGATTAATATCAATAAGTAAATTTCCTAAGTTCTATTCCTAGTAAAGGAAACATAGTGGCAACGTACGATCTCCAAATAGCTAACAATATTTCCCCCTCTCCTTAGTGTATAGAATTACTTCGTTATATGTTCAGTACTGTATACTTGTGTAATTATCCTTCTATGTGCTGCTATAGAAATGGTATTTGCAAAAGCAAGTTTGGTGAATCCTCTTCTTAGTCAGTTGAAGACAATTGTGTCATTTAAGCTCATAAGTAATTAATTTATGTTACATAGCCCCTTATATCATTGTTACTGCCTTGAAGTATTATTTGCATGTCTTCTACTACTGGTCCGTATTTCCAAATCTCAAAAATGATTATGACCATCAAAACAACAATCTCAAAGATTAAAGAATCTAAGTGAAGCAATCTGTATAATTATGGGTGGCAGCCCTAGGGAAAATACCTAGCATGGGTCGATCCCAATTGGTATATAAGGGTGGCATCTCAGGGGTGAAAGACTAGAATGGGCCAATCCCAATTGATATAGAAGGGTGGCAACTCAGGGGTGAAAGCCTAGCATGGGCTAATCCCAATTTGTGTAATTATGAGGACCGCATCCCAGGGGTTAAAATGCCGAGCATGGGTCATCCTCTTCTACCACTGATCAGTTGGTCATTCGTATAACATGCCTTATAAGGAGCATAACACACAGAAAGGTAAAGACAAGAATGTAACATACATGATCCCACAAGAGTTAACAAAGGTGGTCTTCTTTTCTGATTTCTGCACACATATATTGATACTTGGTTTCATTCAAACTCTTATTTTATATATGTTATTGCCTTACATATTCAGTACATTTTTTCATACTAACGTCCCTCGAGGGTATCGTTGCATTTCATGCTGCAGGCACAAGTACTCCTGCTAGTAGACCTCCTCAATAGGAGCACACAACACTAAGCTACTTTTGGTGAGCTCCAGGTTGATTTAGAGCTTTACTGAGTCCTTGGTAGATTAATTTTTGGTATTATATCGTATTTAAGGGTAAGGCGGGGTGTGTCTTGACCTACTCTAAGGTTTTCTATATTTTAGAGGCTTTGTAGACTTATATATATGGTTCAGTTGCGTCTTAACAAGTTGTGGCCTCAACAACCAAGTCTTGTATATAATTTTTTGGTATACTTATGTTGGTTCATATCACTGCATCCTATGTGAACTTGTCACAAGATTGTCATAGGTATATGCATAGTAAGCACAGGTTACATGTTGGTTCTCTCGGGCCTTTAGGGTATCGGGTGCCTCTCCGTCTTAATGGGATTTGAGGCGTGACAGATACTCTCTTAAGTATGTCTAAGTTCCTTCTTCATATGGACCCTATGAGATACTATCTTAAGGATTTCTAAGTCCACTTATACTCTTGAACACTATGAGGTACTTCATTAAGTAAGTCTTAGTTAAATTATGCTTTAGAACACTATGAGATGCTTCTCAAGCATGTCTTAGTTCATAGGATATGGAGATTGGTACTAGGAACCTTAACTCAACTATGTGAAGGCTCCCATCTCATGAGATCTAACTTTGGGAAAACCCACACTCTACTACGTAAGAGTTCCCCCTTTAACTTGGATAGTCCTCACATCAACTAGGTGTGGTTCTCCTTTCTACTTGGAGCCCGGACCCTCTCTTGTGTGACACTCCATCTTATGCTCAATATTCACTTGAGGCCAAGCATACACCTAAGATTTACTTGTTAATTCTTGCTTAACATTCATAACTCATGGAAGGGTGTCCTTGACAACCAATTCATGTTCAAGTGATTCTATCACTTCATACTTTCAAGCATTCATAAGGTAAGTTAGGTGAGTATAGGCCTTTCACCACAATCCAACCATTAATATTTAACCACCTTAGCTTCACCCTAAAGCCCTAGCTATCATGATGACAACTTTACTCTTAAGGTTTCTTTCTTAATTTCTTCTTTATACCAAGATTTCAAGGTAATTTGATCACATCTTTCATTACTAGGTGATTCAAGTCTCAATTGATCATAAAGGTTCAATTCTAACTTTACAAGTCAAGATAAATCATATACAATAGAGTCTAGTTCAATTCATGATTATATGATCCTAACTTTGATTAATTACTACGCATAACATTGAATTAGGAAGATCACATATGAACCTTCAACTTTGCCTCTAATGGCATAAACCCACAAAGATCACATTCATCAATTTAGATTAGGGTTTACCATATAAATCACATGAAATCATCATAATATCATTAACCAAAGCTAAATCAATCATAATTGGGTGATATCCACTAGATTGGAAGAACACCCAAACCCTACCCACAATGCAACACAACCCTAGCTAGAATTGGGTTTTTGATTTCACAAGTGGGGAAACTATGGGGGATCTATGGGTGGAAGAACCCATAGATGATTAAGCTTCACATACCTTTAATCAAATACCTAAACAAATCTTGAATCAATGGTGAATTCGACCTAGCTGCTGCCCCTCTTCTTCTTCTTCTTTGCTTCTAGAGAAGGAATATTTTGAGAGTAATTTGGGGTCATAGATGAGTGAGTTAAAGTGATTAGTTTAGGGGTGTATTATACTTATATATGTGGCTAATTAACTAACTAACCAACCTCCCTTAAGTCCTAATTAATTAACTAATCAATTCCCAAACTCCCAACTAACCTCTTAACTACCCATCCACGGACCGTGGATGGGTCTACTGGCCGTCCTGTGGTCTCGTGGTTTGCACCTGAGGCTTGTATTGGCAGGCAGGCCATGACCTACGGGGCGTGGTTTGGTCTACTGGCCGTAGATGGCCATCCGTAGGTCATCAAAATTTCTTGATTTTTGGGACTGTTTTGGGGTCCTCCTCAAGGACCCCTTGGGTGGTCCTTGGGGAGTCGTACCCGGTCGTTTAACCCCTTAAACCCCTATTCTTAGTACGGGAACCATTTCTTTTGATTTTAAATCCTCATACGACACTCCAAACCTCTTACCAAAGGTTGTAGAACTCACTAGTTCAACTCACTAAATTACGGGGTGTTACACTATTACCTCAACTTTAGCTCTATCAACCTCAATACCCTTCTCAGAAATCCGATGACCCAGAACAATCCTATCTTTCACCATGAAGTGGCACTTTTCCCAATTGAGCACAAGCTTGCACTCTTCACACCGTTTCAGTACCTCGGCCAAATGCATCAGACAACCATCAAACGAGTCACCTACAACAGAGAAATCATCCATAAATACCTCAATAGTGTCCTCCACCATATCTGAAAATATCGACATCATGCAACACTGGAAGGTCGTTGGAGCATTACACAACCCAAATGGCATCAGTTTGAAGGCGAAAGTCCCATAAGGACAAGTGAAGGTGACACTCTTGGTATTTCAGAGCAATGGAGATCTGATTGTAGCGCGAATAACCATCAAGAAAGCAATACCAACCCTTACCAGCAAGTCGATCCAGCAACTGATCCATGAACGACATAGGGAAGTGGTCTTTTTCTGTCCAAGCATTCAATTTCCGATAGTCCATGCATACTCTCCATCCAGTCACTAGCCGCAGCGGAACAAGATCTTTCTTTGCATTATTAACCACAGTAATCCCACCTTTCTTAGGAACACACTGAACATGACAGACCCAACTACTATCTGCGATGGGGTATATGACTCTAGAATCCAACCACTTTATGATTTCATTTTTCACAACCAGAGCATAAGCGGATTTAGTCTCCTTTGGTGCTCAATACTAGGCTTGTGGTCCGGCATGAGTTGGATTTTATGAGAACAAATGCCAGGAGGAATCCCAATAATGTCCGCAATAGTCCATCCAATAGCCCTCTTGAACCTCTTCAACACAAAAATCAATGCCTCGACTTGTACCTCACTCAAATCGGCTGCAATGATGACCGGTAAAGTACCATCTCTCTGAATACATAGATCAAATGTTATGGTAGAGCCTTTAGCTCAAATTTTGGAGCCTCTTCAACAGACGGTTTTGCGGGTGGAGAGTTGGGATTCTTCATATCTAGCTCCAATTTCTTTTATTTGGAGCGGAATTCGAACCTATCAAGTGCGGAGACCAATTCATCATAGTCTTCAATACCATCACCCTCAAAATTCATCAGTATCGATGGCAATGCATCAACACCCAACCTCTCTTCAATAGACACATCAGAAACCCGCTCCACAGTATGATTCACCACTGATACTGACTTGAGATCGCTTTCCTGCTTCATAGGCCTACAAATGTTGAAAGTTACCTCTTCATTGTCCAATTGGAACTTCATTTGCCCTCTCTCCATATCGACCAAGGAGCGCCCAGTAGCAAGGAATGGTCTCTCTAGGATGATGGGAACCTAAAAATCAACCTCACAATCAAGTATCACAGAATTCACCAGAAAAATAAATGACTCCACTTTTACAAGTACATCTTGGAGAACACCAATGGGACTCTTCAAAGTTCTATCAGCCATGAGTAATCCCATCGCAGTCGGTTTTGGAGCCCTTAAACCCAACTTCTAAGATAGACAATGGCATCAGATTAATTCTAGCTCCCAAATCACACAATGCCTTCACAAAATGCAACAACCCAATGGTACGAGGAATAGTAAGAGCACCAGGATCCTCTTTCTTCTGCACAAGTGACCTAATAGCAATAGCACTGCAATGTTACAACCTCTCATCATCTTAAAAACTGACAACCCTCTTCTTAGTCCCCAAATATTTCATAAATTTTGCATACCCAGGCAAATGCTCCAAAGATTCTATCAACGGAACATTGAGGAAAGTTGTTTCAACATAGTAATAAACCTGCGGTATTTGTCTTCTTCATTCTTCTTTACCAACCTCTGTAGGAATGGAGATGGAGGTCTAGGAATGGGAATAACTGTTTGGGTTATCTCCGCTTCTTTCTCCGTAGCATTCTTGGACTTTCCAGTAACCTCAACCTCATCGTCATCTATTTCTGCCACGATTTCAACCTCAGATGGCATGGGGGGATCAATGATCTATTTACCTCCTCGAGTCGTGACTGCCATACAATGCCCATCATTCTTCGGATTCTGGATGGTGTTGCTAGGAAGTGTGCCAGGCTGACGTGGGTTCACAGTAGTTGACAATTGACTAAACTACTGCTCAAGTTGCTTTATTAAAACTGCATGGGTATCAACCTTTTGACCGATTCCAGACAAGTCATTCCAATACAAAATGGCCCTATACACACACAACTCTTAATTGAAATGTATCAAAAATATCGTACACTCACGTTATATCAACACCCTCAACTTAAACATGTTGTTTATCCTCAAGCGACACACTAACACTCTGAACGACACTTGTGTAGAAGCATATATAAAAACTCAGCAATCACATGGCTATTTTAACCCATTCCATCTTCTTAGTGAAAATCCTTTATTAGAATCAACAAGCTAACTCATGTGGATCAAGATATGACAAAGATCGACCAGTAGACACCACAACATACACTTTTCACAATCACCAAGGTAGCGACTTTCCGACAATGTAACTAGTGCCCACACTTCAAACGAAATTCTTCTTCACACAGAAGATACAAATTTTGAGTTTTCAGATTCATTCAACACTCACGCTCAGAAGTGACTTCAAGTACAGTTAGTGCTCAATACCATTGGCTTGCCCTTATTTTCACTGCTTAGCCTCTCCAAACTAGTTGCTAGGATCACTATAGAACTTTCATAGCTTGTAACCTAGGCTCAGGGTCAGGTGTGGTACATTTGGGTATTTTTTAGTAACTTTTTTCCCTCCTTGACATTACATTGGCTTTTTACCTCTTTTCTCAACCTATTTTTGACATCCTTTCATTTTACTCTTTTTCCCTTGACTCTTTTCAACATGGATGTGACTTTTGACTTTGTGGCTCTTATTTTTTCACTTTCTTCTTTTTCTTTCACTTCATTTTACTTTATTTCTTTCAGCATTTTTATTTATCATCTTTTTGCTTCTTTTGCACAAAGTCACATCCCCTTCTATCTTTTCTTTTTCTCTTTTCAACACAAAACTCTTTTCATATCACTTTTTCTTTTGGTTTCCTCTTTCATAGCCACCCTAAACTTATGGATTTTACATTAGTTGAGGTGCACAATATCCGATGTCGGACCAGGGCACAGATCAAGGTAACTTTTGAATTAGCCACCTTCAACTTAGGCTTTTGGCCTAAGTCAAGGTGCACATGTCCAAGGAGAGACCGAGGCCAAGACAATATTTTTTAGGGAAGGTGAGTTAGGTGAATCAAAAGAACTGGTCTATTTAAGGCTCAAACATTTGGATCAAAGGGAATATTGATTTCATTTGGTTGGATCATTTTAGGCTTATGTGGACTAATTTGAACAAGGGTCTATGATCACTTCCCAACTTTTGGCCTAGATCATCTTAGCAGGACCAACGGGGCAAGTTTTAGATTGGCACAAACTGTCTGAACATTCAACTTTTCTCACACAGTCTTGGCACATTGTTTCATTATCAAATTATTGAATTACCCAGTTCATGTTTTAGCTTAAGTAATGATGTCAAATCGGTTCCTTATCATGTCACATTGAGATCCAACACCTTCAACTCATCAAGATTATCGATTTAGCAAATTTCAACAATTTTGGACAGGGACCATTTTTTTCATGCTTTTTATGCCATCATGCTTTCATTTTTCTACTTACTCCTACACATACATTCCTAAACATGTCGGTTCAACAGAAATGAAAACAATCTCTTGGGGGAAAAGAATGCAGGAAAGAAAACCCCAAGAGAGGATTATGAGTTGGGTTTACTCAGACTTCACCCTATCACTCACTATTTGTTTACCCCACCCCCAACAAAATAAAGTGTGATTGTCCCCAATGGACAAAAAGTAAAAAGTAAAGGATCGGGTGAAGCAAATCTGTGGCACATATGCGCCGAAGACCACTCAAGCAACAGGTGGGTCCGGTTTCTCGAAGCCTGTTGGATCAACACATGGAACGCCATCAGTAACGCTCCTATGTACCATCTCAGCACCCTTAGTAGTGCTATCATCAACTCTCACCGCACCATCAGTAGTGCTCACGCTGCTAGATTGGCCTACACCTATCTCTCTAGCCCACAACTGTCTCATCTCCTCGTCAACTATGGATGCCCTCCGAGCTACCTCAGTCTACTGGCACTCCCCTCTTCCTCGCTCTCTCAACCTCAGTGTCATCAGAAGTATGACCGAAGTGAGGGCGCTTTCTAGCAGCACGAGAAGAATCTAGAGGCCGTATACCATCTTTGAATAGGGCACTCATCACCGTATCATCAATCGGTGCGATAGGGGCAGACTCTAGCTCAATCTCTGGGAGAGCGATAAATGCAGTGACATCATCACGGAGGTTGTCTAACTCCTTCTTGAGGGTGGTCACATCAACAATCAGGGTCATCCTATCTCGGACTGGTAACTCAAAGGCATCCAGGTGCTAATGAATGGCTTGGACCTTCTGGTCTATCATATGCTCTATCTATTGTTCAACCCTAGCCTCGGACTCCATTATAGGACAATGCATCCATGACCTCATATGCTGAAGTTGGGTGGCCATTTGTGCCTCTAGCCTCTATACTCGAGCTATAGGGATGGCAGTGGAATCAGAAGAATGAGTGGATATGGATGAGCTAGGGGCTTGACTGGCGGCCGGAGATGGAGGAGCCTAGGTGTTTGTTGTAGTGGCTGGAGAGGTTGTGTCATCATCCTACATCTGCTCCACATCTGCTAGAAGATCACCGCCCAATGGTGGAACCTCAACCTGTGGCTCCCTGCGAGGTGCACCTGCATTGGCCTCATCCCTAATAAGGCATATATCAAGAGTCTTGGTTACCTGAAGCAACTGATCACAATGCCATACTGGTACACTGGAGTTCCTGTAAAGCTGGAAAATGAGGCAGAGAAATGGAAAAGTGGAGGAGGCCTTGAAGACCCTCTTATGGATCATCACAATCAGGATGCGGTTGAAATCTATCTCCAAACTGACAACCATATCTGCAACCATCACCGCACGATCCCATGTGAGCACATTATCCGATTAAGTAGGGGACACATGGTTACGCACCAGTAACCAGAAAAGTTTAGCAGCAAAGGTCAAGGTCGCCTTTTTAATACCCAAACTTGGTGTCTGGACCCACCCGACGTGATCTCCATCAATAGAAAGATGTTGGGCTAGCCATCTCAGAAGGGCCTCCTTCTTTTCGGCATCCCGCTGAAATGCTACACTCTGAATAATGCCCATCCGATAGTCGAACTCTGTTGTATTGATGTGCAGAGTCTGGTCTGGACCATAGATGAACCTTCAGGGCGTGGTCTCAGAGATATCCATAGAAAAAGCCCAAACTAATGTAGCCTCAAGTGGAGGCTGAGTTGCGGTCTTGGCGCTCTTGGAGATGGACCCTCTGATGGGGGTGGCATAGGAGGCATTGAAGTCCCTGACTATCTCCTCGTTGTACATGCCTGAGGTCGTGCCATCCACTCACACCTGTGCCTATGGATTAGACCCTCAATGACTGGAGGAGTGGGGAGGCTACCTGTGATAACTCGGCGCTCATCGGTGACTATTCGAGCCATTCTATCATTCTCATTTAGCACGGAGGTATATCAGTATAATTGAAATTGGCCCTCTACACACCATCAATTAGGCTCCTCGGCAACTGGTGCAGGCTTGATACTGGGGGTACTAGAATGTCACTATTAGCCTCAGAGGACAAGGTAGTGATGCCATTAGAACTGGAGCCGGAGTTCGAGGAGCGTAGGGGAGGTACTGGTGTTGGGAGAAATATAGTCAATGTCCTCTGTGTCCTCCGCAATGATCAAACATCACGAGGGAGCCAAAGACTTCCATTTGCCCTTTGCGGCGTAAGTCAGAGCTTGCTTGGGGCCTATAGTTGTAACAACAGGAAAATTCGTAGGTTGAACTAGAGCCTAAACGTAATGTCAATGAGGTACAAAATGAATTTCCCTAAGTTAGTAGACCATCTATGTGTGCTATGGTGGTCTATGAGTTAAGGCCTAAGGGAGGAGTGCCAAGCAAAAAGGGGGAAGCCAAGGCCAAAGGCCAAGGCTGCCCCAAACTTGGAGCTACTGCCTCAAACTCCACGGCCATCACCACGGCTCGTTGTCATGACCACGGTAAAGTGGGAGGCTTCGTGGAGTTTCCTTGGTCAAGGGAGAGGGACCTCCAAGTGTCCTAGACACTGCCTCACCTTTCACGAGAGGGACCACGAGTCGTGGTCCACTTCACGACTCGTGAAGGTGGGCGTGGAGCTCCCTTAGCTTTTAGGGAGTTGGGGGTTGGTAGGGTAGCTACTTCCCACGGGCACCACTACGGGATGTGGTGCACTTGACGAGGGAGAGGGGTGGCTCGTGAAGGTCACTTGGCACCAAGGCTTGAAGGCCTTGCCTCCACAAGGCCAAGTCATGACCAAGGCCATCACCATGGACCGTGGTACTCACCACGGATCGTGGGAGGCTCCGTGGTCTTGTCTTGGTCAAGTGTTGGCTTGTGCACGAAAGGGGATCTACTGCCTCCAACACCACGGGCAGCACCACGACCCGTGGGCCACTTTCACGACCCAAGAGTGGTGGCCGTGGTCCCTGACGGGGACCATTTAAATGAAGAGTTTTGGGACTTTTCCTTTTTAAGTCCTTTTTAAGTAGGGATGTTTTGGGTATTTTAGAGGTTAATTATATATTGGTTTTTAAGTCTGAATTCATAAGTTTTAGTCATTATACACAACACCCAATGGAAATCAAAACTCTCCCACTTCTCTCTAAACTCTCTCTCTAAAAACCTTAGAAGAAGAAGAATACATTGGAGCTAGGGTTTCAAGGTTATTTCCCAAATTGCTTGGAGTTTCTCCATTGATTCTCAAGGAATCAACTAAGGTATGGTTGCTCTTCACTCTTGGGATCTTTTCCCCAAGAGCCCCTCTCAAAATTGGATTTCAAAGTTCCCCAAATTCTAGGTTTTCTCTCAATTTCGTGGGTCACTTTCCAAATGTGTTTTCTTTGATTTATAATGATTAATTATGGTTGTATATTATGGTTTGTGGATGAATTAATGTAGTGTTGTTGGTTTTTGAATAAATCCCCATAAAACCCATGAATTCCCCTTCTTTCTCACTTTAACCCTAGTATGACTTTAATGGTGAATGAAGGATGAGAATCTAATATGAATCTATGGAATTAATTATTGTATTATGATGTTTCTCTATATGATGAATGATTACCAATGAATTAGGGTTGAATCTTGATGTGACCCTTTAAAGTCTATGAACGAAGGTTGTCAACTTGATGAATGTTCATATATTGAATTGTTGATCCACTTATGGTGGAGGTGCTACTTGATTATGAATTATATTGATTGAGTTATGTTTCCTCCTCCCTACAACCCCAAGTGTTGACAAGTATGTTATGATACGAACATGAATGTTAATCTATGATTATGGTAGCGTTGGTATGATCAATAGAAGGTAAAACTCATGAACACTACATGACTATGATGTGAATGAACATTGTTAAATGTTGATGGTTCTATGATGAAAGGTTATTCTCATCTTAGAACTTGTGAGCTATATGATGAATGATGGGTTGAATCCCTCATGCACTCTTTATTGAATTAATGTGTAAGTAAAGGCCTAATACTACTTTAAAAAGGGAATTGTGCTTAGCACCGAGTGAACATGAATATGAGATGGAAGCTTTTACGTTTAGCAAGTCCGGCTTCCCATATGGGTTTCTTTTACGTTTAGCAAGTCTGGGTTCCCAATATATATGTTGTCTCATGAGATGGAAACCTTTTACGTTTAGCAAGTCCGAGTTTCTAGTAGCAATCTCCTTGTTCCATAACTATGTTTGCCCACATAGGTTAATTAGCTAGTGGATCCACTTAGATGCTATTATGTTAGTTCTACATTGGCAAGTAGAACATTCTCTTTTCGGTGGGGGTAGAACACCGAATTCCATGAAACTCACATGGTCTATGTCGGTTATTGCTAATATCCCTATGTTTTAAGAAGATGATCTAAGGTATGAATGTGACTTATGAACTCTAACTAGAACTACTTGAGGGATACTACTTAGTATAGGTGAGGGTATGGGACCTTACCTATGCCTTGCACAAGTGGGTTCTTTGAGGAGTTCTTGTGTGAGTCCTCTATGGATGGCAACTTATGAATGATGGTAAGGTTGGTTTTACCCATTATGATGATTAATTATGTATGTGATTACACTTGTGTCTTCTTGATGGCGTTACTTAGTATATATGGGGGTATGGGACTTCATGTGTACATTGCACAAGTAAACTTGAAAGGAGGGTCATGGGTGGTGTCTTATGATGGTATGATATAAATGGAATTCAAATATGTAAGGTATGGGTTATGGATTCTTGTTAAGATCATGAATGTCTCTTTACCTTATGATGTGGATTGGCTAAATGTTCCTTGAATATGCATTATGGCTTTTAACTTGAAATAGCATGTTTTCAACTAAAGGTCCCTTTTATGCATGATTTAAATAGTTTTAATTGCATGGCTTCCATACATACAATTGATTGTGCTAACCCATATTTTCTTCCTTTTTCTACTAAGTGTAGGTTCCGGGAAGTGATTGTGCTACTAAGAGACTCAAGCTTGGACTTAGACTTTCTCCAAGACTTTTTGGTATGTCCTCAAGTTCCGAGGACACACATTATGACACCTATGTTCCTTATGTTGTAATAGACTATTAGACTCCTTATGTACTTGTCATTTTGAGACAACTCTATTGTAAAGGACTATGGTCCCTATTTGAGATTCTTATGTGTACTTAGATGGTTTCATTGAGATGATGATGTCTAGACATTATACTTTCTATTTTCTATTATGAGACACTTTGACATTGATGTTGAAAAGTTTTTAAA
Organism: Solanum piurae; assembly: GCA_029582685.1. Classification (NCBI taxonomy): domain Eukaryota; kingdom Viridiplantae; phylum Streptophyta; class Magnoliopsida; order Solanales; family Solanaceae; genus Solanum; species Solanum piurae. The sequence goes on from JAJOOO010006172.1 coordinate 22,908, forward strand.
TCTCCGCATTTTTAAATATCCATATGCAATGATGAATATGCTAAGGGCTCGTATAAGACCCCTTCAGGGTCAAGTATTCCATGTTACGCCTTGGGGGTGCTCTCGGGGTGTGACAATAGTACCTGTAGAAGCTTAGTTAGTACCAAAACAAGAAAATAAAACACTTGGAAGAATTTTAGAATAGGAAACGAATCAAAATGAAAAATAAAAAGAAATTTGGGCAGTGATGAGTCCACAGATTGGACTCATTTAGGGCTTTATTTTAATAGAAATAGTGTCCTCAAATGCTTATTTTATCTCAATATCTGATGAAAATGCTTAAGTTTCAGGTATTTGAAGTTTGAGTGGAAGCATGGACACTTAGGCGCAAAAAGGAATGAAGAGGCTGAAAAGAACAAGAAAATGAAGGCCTGAGGATCACCGAGTTCACTTGGCGAATCGCCGAAGGGTCTCACTTCGCCTTTCGTTCCAGTGTGCTGAGCCCTGAAGGAAAGGATCAAGTCGGTGGAAAAAGGGAACAGTCGGCATGTCGTCGAATAGTTTTGTGAAGCAGTACTATGTCACCCAATGACATAGAGCCGATGCCGAAGGACAGTGCAAGATGGAGATGAACTACACCAAAAGGTAAATCGCCGAGTTGATCCGCGATTCCAACTAATGTCGCCGAGTGATCCGCCACAGCACATATTTTTGAAAACTATAAATACTCGTTGAGAGTTATAGCTTAGCATCATATTTTAGTATTATATTTTTATTATCATATTTTGGATCTAGTACTATTTTTATTTTACTCTCAAGTTTGGAGAGGGTTTTGGAAACTTAAAGAAAGGAGTTCATTTTCCCCAAGTTGGAAGTGGGTCTTCTCTATTCATCTTCCTTTTCTTAAATCAAGGTTTAATTTCTTATACCCATTTGATTTCATTATCATTTTAGGTGTATTTCGTTATTTTTTGATGTGTGGCTAAAAACCCCCATTCTTGGGGTGTGATTTAGCAAATATGTGTTGATATTATTGTTAGGTCTTTCTTGATGGTAGGTTCGATGTATTTTAATGTTGATTTCACCTAGTGGTTATGGTTTAAGTTAATGGGTTTGTAGTTGCAAATACAAAGTCACCCATGTCTTTTTGGCTTTCCCGAGAGGGAGGCGCGAAACCAAGACCACTAGACTGATGGCCTAAGGAGTGGGTCGACATGAGGTTCAGCCCGAGAGGGTGAGCCCTAGTCCCATATCCTAACACTCAGCTCGAGAGAGTGAGTGGCGTAAGGCGTAGGCTGGTCTTCATGCGGCAAATGGGTGTTCGAGAGGAACGCATTTGAAACGGGGTAAGTTGCCCGAGAGGGAACTTATTTCCATCTAAAGCTTAGCCTAGTCACTATTATCTTGCAAATTTTATATGGAAAGCATGTACCCATCTATTTATATCAACTTGTATTGCGGTCACACCCCAAGAACTCGTCCCCATACTTGATTTTCATCTTAATTTTGTTGTTTTAGCTATACTTGTGACAAAACCCCTATTTGATATTTGACACTTTTGTGTCCCCCCTTTGATTTACAATGTTTTTAATCGTTAATTTCTTTAGCTACGACTAGTTAGAACTAGATTTTATTTTTCTATCAATTCTCACAACCGCTCCCTTGGGACACGACCCCAACCCTCGGTTGGGTTACTATATTATCGACAATCGTAGACACTCAAACCGTAGTTAGTGTCGTTGGTCACGATAAGCATCATGCAGTAGCTGAATTGCTGACCCACAGTGGGTACCTACGGTCCGTAGGTCAGAATATCCAAAATTGGGTCTCTAATGTGTGAACCCTGGATGTGCAGAACGGTCCGTTGATGTAACGACAGACTGTAGTCCACACAGTGGTTTGACACTTAGCAAAAATGTTGTGTGCTTCTAACCCACGGACCCGACCTATGGTCCGTAGAATGACCTATGGTCCATAGACGGGCTCTCGTGGGTCAGGTTGTGCCAGGTTTCAGATGGTTCACTTCTTTCAATCCTTTTCCTTCACCAATTCTAAACAACTTAGGCCTACACGTGCATTTCAACAAGTAATATGGTAGTTAATCATCCTTAGGATTCCAATTTTACCGAATTTCACAATTTATCACACCGATACCCATGAATCCTAAGTCAAAACTTTAAATTCGGCCTATTAAATTGGTTTGTTTAGTTTTAATTAATGACACACTCACATACCATCATATCAAGGGTGTTATCGCATACAATTTCACATACAAACACAAAATTAACAACCCAAGGTCAAGTTCATTGTTGTGATTTCAAAAGTAAACTATGAATAATTTCAAAGTTCGGGAGAAATCAACATACCTTACAAGTATACAACAATGGTGAGTGTGTGACTGCATTAAGCTTCTAGAACCTTTTGTCAAGCCTTTGACATCGAACCCGGACTTGTGGAATCACTGGGGAATGGAGATGAGGGATTTGGAAAATATAAGGGATGTTTTGGGATTTAGGGGTAATGAATGGGGAATGATATGGGAGTTATAAGAGTGATTATGGGGATTTAGAAGGTTGAAAAATGGTTGGGGATTTAGATGGACGTGGGAAGTGTTTTGAATTTGAATGGTTTTATTTAAAAGGGGTCCGGGTCGGGTCGGTACAACCCTAGTTTTGGACCCACGAAACCCCGTTTGTGGTATGTGGGTCGACCTACGGACCGTAGGTCACTCTGACACTTATTATTATTATAAAACTTACCTGGGGTGTACAGACTCCATTCACGGTCCATGTATGGATCCACGGATCGTCAGTGGGGTCTGTAGACCTCTACACAACCTTTTTCTGCAGATTCAGCTTTTCATCCCTGCACACGTAGCAACTATTAGGACTTTCTTTTTACATTTTCTGGACACTTTTTAGACACGGACCCTATTCTATATCTAGCCAACACTAATACAAAAATAAAACACTTATATAAAGAGTTACATAAATTAAAATAAAAGAAGAAAACTCCTCAATCGAAAAGAAAAACCAATAGTTGGCTAGATTGTACATCTTGGGTTGCCTCCCAAGCAGTGCTTGATTTAACATCACGGCACGACGCATGCCCCTTGATTACTCATACTTCATCAAGATAATAGGCCTCGATCACTTCTTGCGCGCTCTCCAATTTCCCTATGTAGACTTTGATCCTTTACCCATTCACCTTGAACCTTGTCCCCTCCTTGTTCTCGAGCTTGACCGCTCCATCTGGAAACACTTGAGTGACTTTGAATGGCCCGGTCCACTTGGACTTGAGCTTGCCAGGAAACAAGCGCAACCTTGAGTTGAATAGAAGCACCAGATCACCCACAACAAATCCACGCTTGTCAATCTTTTGATCATGATACTTCTTCATCTTCTCTTTGTACAAGGCTGAACTTTCATAAGATTTTAGGCGAAACTCATCAATCTCATTCATGTCAGTCACTCTTTGACTCGATGCGGCGCCCCAACCCAAATTCAAGTTCTTTAGCGCCCACATAGCCTTATGCTCTAGCTCTACCGGCAAATGGCATGACTTCCCATACACAAGTTTGTAGGGAAAATACCTATGGAAGTCTTGAATGCAGTGCGATAGGACCATAGAGCATCATCAAGCCTCCTTAACCAATCAGTTCTATTTGCATTCACAGTCTTTGCAAGGATTTGCTTTATCTCTCTCTTTGACACTTCAACTTGCCCACTAGACTGCGGATTGCAAGGAGTGGCTACATTGTGACGGACTCCATATTTCTCTAGCAACGCCTTGAACAACTTATTACAAAAGTGGGAACCTCCATCTCTGATAATCGCCCTAGGTGTACCAAATCTGGAGAAGATACTCGTTTTCAGGAATGCGGTGACACTTTTCCCTTCATTATTTGAAAGTGCAATTGCTTCCACCCATTTCTACACATAATCAACCGCAACAAGAATATACTTCATCCAATGTGAACTCACAAATGGACCCACAAAGTTAAGGCCCCATACATCAAACAACTCAATCACCAATATCGGATTCATAGGTAGCTCTTGCCTCTTTCAAATTACTCCTTCT